>CAJUYH010001724.1:0-46134 GCA_910591685.1 Galerucella tenella
GTATCTAGTTTATTAAATGATAGGCTCGCTTTTTAATCATTTTGTATCCACTTTTTAAAGAAAATTTCATTTCAAATCGATTCCAAAAAAAAATAACCCAATAGGATGGAAGTTAACCAAGCTAGTACAATTTGAAACTACCAGATTCCGTTCCGGCGAAGTATATGGCCATAAATGCCTCTTGCATGAGCATTGAGTTCAATCTGTGAGTTGATCCCTTTTTTTTATTTCCGTTGTACCACTGTATGTGTACAAAAGGGGCAATTATTGCTGTTGAGGCAACGAGCGCGTATCAATCAAAAACTTAGGATCCCTCATAATTGTCTTCATAAAAGATTCCATCAAAGCAAAAATTCTTGGTATGGCACTACAAATATTAGTAATACTACTTGAGGTCTAAATAAAATAGCAATTTTGTAGGTATAACCATGACTGACGGTGAGTTTTCCAGAATACAAAGAAAGTTTGTGAAGGAACATCTGCGGCAACTTGGGTTTGGGAAAGACTTGATGCAAGAACTAATACAAGATGAACTAGATGATTTATTGAACGTTTTTGAAGAAAGTCTTGACACAGAAATAGAATTCGATAAAGTTATACCGTTGTCGGTGCTTAACGTACTTTGGGTAATTATTGCTGGATCCAGGCTGGAACGAAGTGATAGAAGATTGACCAAACTTTTTATCATTTTAAAAAAGAGAGCGGAAATTTTCGATGTTTCAGGTAAGAAGCAACTAATCAAAATATTTAGTTCCCTATTTTACTGTTTTTAATGATAGAATTTACTATTCGTCAAAGCAAAAATAGTATATTATACACCAAGGTGGCGAAGACTATTATTATTGACCGAGCACCAAAATTATTTCGCGAGTGGCTTTGCCCCAAGCGGAATAAGGTGCGAGGTTTATAAATGTCTTCACTACCATGGTGTATATACAATATTTTTCCACTACCAGCCAAATTTAGGACAAAAATTAAAAATAATTCACAAACGCACCACGAGAAACGTTTACCAGGGGACCTATTCTCAGCATATGCAAATTTGCATTCGCATATAACAATTTACGAATGGCTACATGCGCATTCGTAATGAATATTGTATTCTTTCCTATTCGCATACGTGGTTCGCAAGTGTTTACGAACGGTTAGCTAAACACACTCGCGTAAACATGGCAATACAGCATTAGCACATGCTGTGGCTCAGCTGATGTTTATCAAATCCCCTGACGTACAATATTGGGCTTGTTCTCATAAGCATCACAGACAGTCTTTGACAATCCGGATTCGGCGCAAAGACTCAAAAGCGTTCTCGTTAGAACGATTTAGGGTCTTTACGCCGGATCCGGATTGTCAAAGACTGTCTGTGATGCTTGTGAGAACAAGCCTATTTAAAATTTTCGAATTCTACCCAATTCTACGCTCGTTTTATGTTTACTGCTAGAAGTGTTTTGGGGTTCCAAGGGAAATTATTTGAACTCAGATCTGATTTTTGTTAATTCTAGCATACAAGGATAATGGATATTAATAAAAGTAAATATAAAGGCATCTTGCAAACTGCTATAGGTATTTTGAGATTTCGCCGTCTTTCATAAATTCAGGGTGCTCTCTCTTCAGCATTTTCTGATGCTTGGATTAAAAGCAAGTGAACAAACTGTGCAGCCATTTATTTAATGATGAAAAGTCTTACAAAACTAACTCAAACTCAAAATCACGAATGAATTGTAATACACCCATTGACATATATGTCAATGAATACACCATACACTTTAAAACATATACAAAAGCGAGGTTATGTATTGCAAATACGCATTCGTATATGTGATTCTCTTAAAATATCCCGCTCGCTGCAATTTCGAATGATACATACGCATGCGAACCAATTGCGAATGTTCAAAAATAGAAGCCTTCGCATTTATGAACATTACGTATGCGTATCTCAACATTCAGCAGCTGTCAGTTTTCGATATATTATGAACGTACTCGTTATGTCATCAATCATTTTTGGTTGAGCGCGAATTTTGAACTAATGGCATTTTTATTCAAATAATTTTATCCTAGTAGGTAATTTCAAGCAGCAAATATGTTAAAGACAATCTCCTGAGTATATAAAATTATGTTGCATACGTTTTTGTTGAGCTACCATCTCTGAATCCTCAAAATATTCGAATTTGTCCATTATTGACCAAAATTATCAACCACTAATAGAGAAATTCAACTTCTCAGTTGGCTAGAAGGAGCAATAATCGTCAACTTCACAGCTAGTAGTGGAAACATATCTATTATTTTGCATTCACAGCATTCAACAGTGTCCCATACGGTTTTAAGTGGAGAACATTTTATTCTATTCCGGAATATGTTGTAGCTAAGTGACTTATTGGGATATTCTCACTTTACCAAAGGGTGTAGTTTGATCTCCAGGCTGCACTCCTGATAGAACACTGTAGACTCAACAAACATATGAACAACATTGATTAGGTAGACACAACGTTATGCATGCAACCGGAGCACATAATATACTATGATATACTACTGTGAGGGCATGGCAAGGATAAAAACGAAAATCGGCAGTCCACTAATGAGAACTGGTCTAGACAAGGAACTTGAGCATTACTATTAGATCTATAAAGTGCGTAGTGGAGAGAATCTATGAAGCTCCATATTTATCTTAATCTTATGTATAATAATGGAAAATGAATTATATAAATACTTAGTATGCAAACTTCAAAGAAAAGTTTTTATTTCATTTTCTTTCTCCACAGAAAAGAAATGTCCACCTGGGTATTATTTATTAAATAAAAGTTCATTTGATTATGAGAGTTTTTAATTTGCAGGTGGTATTTTAAATCAATTCCCATGGTTACGTTTGGTAGCTCCTGAAAAAGTTGGATTCAATTTGATACAAAAATTAAACAAGAATATGAAGAAGCTGATTATGGATACAATTAACGATCATAAAAAGACGATGACAGAAGGAAAAAATAGCGATCTGATATATGCGTTTTTATCTGAAATGGAAAGAGATACATCAGAGAATAGCTTTTTCAGTGGTAATTTTTCCAATTTCTTATCATTTTATCTATAACTGTTATGTAACGGGTACGATTTGACACTATTTTCACTATTTTCATAATGACGTATATTACCGCACTAGTGCGTTTTTGATTACATTACCGCACTAGTGCGATAATAAGAATCTAGAATTATACTAATACTAGAATTAAATATTTAAAATAACACTGGAAGCTGCATTTTCAATTTCCGAAAAGAGATTGTCTTCGCTTGAAATAATTTTTATAGATTTTTGTTCATTCAGCCTTGAAAATTTGATGATACATAACTAATTTATTTTATTTCCACATCCTTGTTTGTCTTTGTTGCTATGGTCACAAAATATGATACACAGTATCTTGTGTTTGCAGTCAATATCATTAAAAATACGTTGAATTGAAATTTTTTTTCAATTTTATAATAAAGGTACTGTTAATAATACTAATAAACAGTTGTAGATAAAATTTTGTACGTAACACGTGTGATAGGAATTATTAATGCACTTATGTGATCACACGACTCGGCCTACGGCCTTGTCGTGCAAACTTCACATGCGTGCGTTAATTAATTAATGTCCATATCCCACTTATTACGTAAATAACTATTAACACAAATATATACTTAAACATTCGAAATACCAAAATGGGCTTTCCAACTGCGCTAGAATACGTCATTTTATATTTTGGTTGGAGAATGATGATAAAATAGTTGTAAATTTCCCAAAAAATAGCCATTGCTCTAATTTGGTTTGGTAAGGGGTCAGTGCGTGGTCTATTCAAAGCCGTTCGCTGCGACAATATTTTCTGTTGAGCATCAATCCAAACGAGATCACCACTATAAGTTCAATATTCCAAGAAGTTGATAGTTTCTGAAGAGGTAATCTTCCTCAGAGTATATAAGTGCAACTCCTAGTAGGATCCTAGAAGAATCCATCCACATTCTTGCGAATTGAACAGCAATTCAGAATCCTAGAGCACATTACAACGCAAGTAAGGAGGCACAATAGATCCTAATAGTAACATTTTATATGTACCGCGCGGATTCCTCCTCTTCCAGGTAGTGTCTGTTCCAGTTATGAGCCTAATCTTTTAAATGTTCATATCCAGGAAGGCTTTTACTTCCTGCGTTTGATAAATGCTTTGATATCTCATTACAGTACACCCTTACTTTGCCGTCCTAGTTATTGGAACCTGTTTTTTCGACCTGCTGGTCCACCAAATCGTTACTCAAGATTCATGTATGGCCCGGAGTCCAAACAGTTCGTTGATGCTTAGTAGTAGTCGCTGTTATTACAGCCTGGATTTGAAAAATTACTTTTATTGATATGTAGCCATTCTCCAGCGTTAAATTTCCGCTTGGAAGGCTGTTGCATGCTGTCCAAGACTCTCAACTATATTCTGGACGGTCCCAAGAAAAACCGCAAAGAGCTGGTGGCTGCGTATTGGAAGACTCGCATTGAAATGTTAGCAAAGGACAGAATACGCCCCTTTCAACCTTATCCACTTGCCTAGGTCATTTAATATTCACGTAATTTTAATTTTGTGCGGTTTTTCTTGAGTTCAGTCTTTGGTTTCGTCTGTGGACAAACTTGTATTCACCACTTTTGGGGAGAATAGATTAATCTTCCATTATTGTACTAATAAGGCACGTGAAAATATTGGTTTAGTATTATTCTTGGTTATAAAATGTATAATTTTGTTATTTTTCTACTTTTCATTTACAGAAGATCAGTTGATGATGATTTGCGTTGATTTATTCATTGCTGGTTCTTTTTCACAAGCGAACACATTAAATTTGGCTTTTTTGATGATGATAATGTATCCGGAGGTACAAAAAAAGGTTCAAGCCGTTATTGATAACGAATTTAAATCATCAGAACAAATTAAATATAAAGATCGTAACAGGTATATGCATGAAAAATTATCCAAATAAAAAAGTAACGTGATTATTTTCAGAGTTCCTTACGTAGAAGCAGTTTTGAATGAGGTTGTGAGGTATTGTCATATAGCCCCAATTGGAGGACCGAGAAGAGTTACATGCGACACACAACTGAATGGATATACCATACCAAAGGTAAAATGAAAAACATTTATTTGGAAACATATAGTCATGGGTTCCCCATACTCCCATTTAGTCCTTTTCGGTTAATATGAATGATAATGATGATAATAGAGGAAAATTAGAATGGTAAAATTTTCGAATATAGCAAGCTAAACTACTAGACCAAAAGCAAGCAAGACCCAAAATAAGATGCCAGTTGACTCAAAGGGTATAACTACTCTATTGAAATCGCAGGTGAACCCAAGAAATCTCGTCAAAACAATTATTACCTACGCCATACCGATCTTGACATACTATAAAGAACAACGCGTACCATGGTGACCAAACACAAAATTGGAATCGTTACAGACTTTAACAAAGTGGGCCCAGAAACTGCTTCATGCTGTGGCCCAGCCTGGGTATACAAAATTATGCTGCACAAGTTTTTGTTGAACTAATATCAAAATATTTAAACTTGTCCATTATTGATATAGGTTAATGATAGGAAAAATTATTAACCACTTATAGAAAAATTCAACTTCTCAGTTGGCTAGCAGAAGCAATAATTGTTAACTTAACAGCTAGTAGTGGAAAACATTTTTTCCTACCTCTCAAGACAATGGAGATATCAAATAGGCTACTCGGTATGGGTCATTTTAGACCAAAAGTACAAGTAATTAGGAATACGGCTGATTTTTTTTATAAGTACCTTGAAGTATGTAAATTAATATGAAGAAAAGTTTACCAGTCTATCGATTTCCCAAATTAGAAAAAAAATCAAAAAACCTTTTTTTTCGAAATTTTTCAATACCTAATTCACGATGGGAGGAAGGTGGAGAAAAATGAATACCACCGTGTAGGGGAAGTGTTTTGCAATAAAAAAGGTTTCCTGCGTTTTTCTCGTCCGATCAATGGTTTGTCCGTAAAAAATTCAGTAAACTAAGTATGTATTCCGCATCCTTGCGACTCTGCTGTAGGTACGACGGAAAAAAATATAAATATTCAATCAGAATTTTTTTTTAAATCTTTGGTGAGAGTTAAGGTTGTAAATAATAAATAAAAGGTGATACATCAATTTTTACATATTTTCATTGGAAAAAGGTATGAAAAAAGTTTTATCTAGTTCCGCTATCAAATGTGACACTTTACGTCACTCCTTGACGTTAGGTAACATCACATTTTTCATAACCTTCATATATCAGTTATGAAAAGTAGTTATGTAAAAACTTTACGTAACTGTTTATGTTTCAACATAGAGATACCACATGAGTTTCAAAGAATAATTTATTAATTAGGTAGGTACTGTCAAAACTGACAATTATTTCATTATTTAAACTGTAAAATTAACCCATTATTTTAATTCAATAGTATTTTGAGATTTATAAACATTGAAAACATTATTCAGGACACAGTTATTTAAAATAAGTCAATTTTCTGGGTGAATACATCATAGTAACAATACTTCTAACACCATTTGATTCTTCAATATTATCATTGTAATCGAAGATTTTATTGAATATTATGAAAGCGCGGAATTAGATAAAACGTTGTACGTAAACACGTTATGAAGATAGCGACATTGTTCAACACGCGTAATTTGCAGAACTCGCTAGCGCTCGTTTTGGCAAATATTACGCTTGTTGAACAATATCGCTCTTTTCATAACTAATTACGTAAATATCTAATATCTTAAAATTATATATTAATAATGTTTTATACCTTTCCACTATATACATTTTGTTCGTTGAATATTAATCTTTATACTACAGGAGAATCAAATTTTATTTTGAAAAAATAAAGGAGATTCCTACCAGAATCTATAAAAATTGCTATTTTCGCATAAAATACAAAAAATCATTGAATCCAAAAATGTATGTGAATTAATTAATTTTGTAATTATATATTTTTGATCTTAGAAGTTTCCCCAACATTTCTACGCAAACCCCATTAAAATTACTTCAGTTTTATCAAAGTTACAGTATTTAAAATATATATTTTCTTGTAAATTCAAGATTCCTAAAATTTACAAAATAATGAAAATTGCCGTATTTCGTATTTAGGAAAAATTAATCATCCGTAAATTCTATCTATGGAACAGACCTCCCAAATAACAGTTTCCATCCTTCGAAAAATTGTTTCAATGCCACCTTATTATATAATATATTTTTTATTGAGATACTTGGTTTTTTAATAGAATATAATATTTATTATGAAATCGAACAATTTTATTTTGTTAAATCTACATTATATTTAAACTTAAAGTGACGCGTTTCGCTAACACATCAGTAGCTTTTTCAAACGAATGGAGGTATAATGAGAAAAACTTTCAATTTTCAATTATACGGATATTTAACAATAAAACTATAATCTATTTACAAGGAAATGAAATGAATTTGTCTAAATATGGGATTAACTAAAGTATTTAACAAGTTTACCTGGAAACTCATTCACAACCATCCTACAGGAATCTTTCTAGGTAAAAAGGTTTAATAATGGAGAATTGTTAATATCAAGTTGGTCGTTAAGAAGATTATCTGAATATTTGTTTTTATTTGAATAAAAACAAATTTTCAGATGATATTAACAATTGTTAATATCAAGTTGGTTGTTAAGAAGATTATCTGAATATTTGTTTTTATTTAAATAAAAACAAATATTCAAATATTTAAATAAAAACAAATAATCAGATGATATTAACAATTTTCCATTATTAAACCTTTTTACCTAGAAAGATTCCTGTAGGATGGTTGTGTATATATGAGTTTCCAGGTAAACTTGTTAAATACTTCAGTTAATCCCATATTTAGACAAATTCATTTCATTTCCTTGTAAATAGATTATAATTTTATTGTTAAATATCCGTATAATTCAGTATTGAGGCACTGTATAAATTGAAAGTTTCTCATTATACCTCCATTCGTTTGAAAAAGCTACTGGTGTGTTAGCGAAACGCGTCACTTTAAGTTTAAATATAATATAGATTTAACAAAATAAAATTGTTTGATTTCATAATTCACTATGGATATCTACATCAAGTAAAAGCCTCATCTATTCAATTTATAATATTTATATTATATATGAGTAATTTGCTAAAAATGATTATGTGCTATGACAAAAAAATGCCATCTTAAAGCTGACACTTTCCTTTTCAAAACGCCGTATTACAATTATTTATATCAAACAATAGTTTATAATGTACTCCGCCGCGCTTCAGAAAATAGAGTCGCGCGGATGCGGAACACATACTTAGTTTACCGGATTTTTTCCGGACAAACCATTGCTCGGACAAAAGAAACGCAGGGAACCTTTTTTGTTACAAAACACTCCTTCTATGCGATGGTATTTTTTATTTTCCTTCATATTTCTCCCAGCGCGAAATATGGAAAAAAAGTTTTGTGATTTTTTTTTCTAATTTGGGAAATCGATAGACTGGTAAACTTTTTTGTATATTAATCTACACACTTTAAGGTACTTATGAAAAAAAAATCAGCTGTATTGCTAATTTCTTGTAGTTGTTACCCTTATCGTCTGGCCTAAAACTACATTAAAAATATTCATATCACTAACAAAATAATGGTATTTTCAGGATACAACTGTTTTATACAGTCTTTATTCAGCTCATAGCTCCAAGGAATACTGGGTTGACCCCGACGTATTCAGACCTGAAAGATTTTTAGGTGATAATGGAAAGTTAAGAATTCATGACGCTTTTATTCCTTTTTCAATTGGTAAGAATAGCCACATTTGTTTCAACTTTTTCATTTTATTATTTAAGAAACTGTTATTGATTTTTTTTATATCTTCGAAACCGATATGCTATAACCTACAGACATTTTATGTGGTGCTTGGAAGAAAAAAAAAATTCGGCTCTTTGCTTCAATCGTATCATTAGCTATGCAGAAACTGTACTGACTGCCATATGGATATGACTACCTATTCTCTATGAAGCTAAAATTAAGAATTGACGAGTAAATCATAAACTTTTTTCCATTTAATCGATAAAATTTTATTATTTATAGGCTCAAGACGATGTTTAGGAGAAGTGTTAGCTAAAAGCTGCATTTTCACATTCTTTTGTGGGATCATTAGGAAATACAATATTGTTGCTTATCCTGGAACACAACCTACAGGAAAAATTTCCAATGGATGGTTCAGTGTACCAGAGAAATATAAAGCGAAAGTTACATCAAGGTTCGAATTGAAACAAACTATAGAGAATGGTTATTGTAACTTATAAGATGAATATTTAAAAATAAAATAATCATTTGAAATGTTGTTTTTCTTAATTTTTTTCATGGTAATGTAATAAAAATAAAAATAAACCAGGATCAAAGGAACTTATCTTATTTGAATAAAAATCAAGTTACATGCAGCTCAAGGCAATGCACTGATTTCCTGGAAAGAATAGGTACAGAAAATATCCATTTCAAGAAATGAGTTTTACAAGGAATTCCAGTACGTTGCACCTGCATTAACATAAAAGGAACAAATTTCTAGAGCAATATAGGTTACTCCTTGGTTGTTATGATAATACAATTTAACTCAATGTCAACTTTGAATAACAAAAAAGTTATTTTGATTAAAAAAATGTATTTTCTCATTTCTGCTACAGTGTAGGTATATTTGAAATTGTCTCTTCAATGATATGTAATATCGTGTGAATATGTAATCTCATAACACAGGAAATACTGTGATCTTCTTCTCTTTTATTCTACTTTCAATCTTTTTTCTTGGCAGAGATGTAACGTCAGTAATTACAATCATTACAGTTCAGCGATTCGTAAAGTTCAGAAATTTCCTCGTCTGCAAGAATTTCCAATTCTATTTAATAGATTTATAATATTACGTTTTCAAACTGTGAGAGTCTGATGTTTTGCCAGAATCAATTTTTATATCTCTAAAGTGGTGCGGAGGTTCCCAGTCTCATACTGTGATGACAGTTATTACATACATTAAAGTATAGAGACGTAATATTTTCCATCAAGCATACGACGGAGTTGTAACAACGGTTTTGAATTACAGTTTCGGTCGTAAAACTAAAAATGTTGCACAATTAACACTTCACTTCACTTTTGATTTGTGTCTACGAAAATACATGAACCAATTATATGTCCAATTTCTGGAATATTTCCTTTTTCTAGAAGTGTTTTTGAAGGCGTTGACTACATCTTCTAGGCTCTGGAACCTTTGACCACGCTCATTATTCCTAACTTTTGAAAAGTAATAAAGTCGTTGGCACTTGGATCGGGATTGTGTTGGTTGGTTTTTTCTCTAAGCTAAGCAATTAATTCCGGCTATTTCACAATTTTTCAATATTTCAGAAAAAAATCATTTCGATAAAGTAAAAGGGGAGCAGATAATTCTCGCACAAATACCCTAGGAACGGCCCTGGCGGCTCCCTTATTAAGAATATCTGTAGAATTTCCATGTCTACATCCTACATGTAACAAAGCCCTGAGAACTGGCTCTGCTATATTCAGATTTAAAATCAGTTGAGCCAGAGCCTAATCTATCCAAAAATTGAATGTAACACTTGGTATTTTTTCCATCTTTTCTGTAATACCCATTACTTTTTGCGTTAACTAATGTTTTAATACACACATTCAGTTTGTACTTTTTATATTATGATCTTCATAAAAGAAGAGTGTTGGGAAAGATCTAATCCTAAAAAATAAATTGAATCCGAAGATTGTTGTCATTTACGTTATCCTTAAACTCAAGTTACTGCCAGCAATTTCCACTGAAAATGTTTTTCAACCAATTATTTTCTTAATACTATTTTTATCATCCGTCTGCAGTTTCCAGACCAACTATTATAAAGAACAGAGATTGTATTTCTACAGCTATCTATTATATTACATACGAGGATTTATTTATATCTAGTTCGCCTAGACCAGCTCCATGCATTAACAAAATATTGCGTTACCATAGCAACGAACAATAACTCATTAGAAGTGTCAGTGTGAAGTTGGACGTCAAAAAAGTAAACCAGAGTTATGCAATAAATTAAAAGAAAAAAGATGTCCCCCGAAATTGTGAAAATCGAAAAATTGGAGTATCGAGCCATCATAATGTACCTGTATTTAAAAGGGTTAAGAGGTAAGCAGATTCACGAAGATATGCTTAATACCTTTGGTGATCAATGCCCTTCGTCCTCTTCAAGACCTATAAAGAAGTTTCGTGTCCAAAAATCTGCTGGAAAAGCTCTTGCTTCAGTTTTTTGGGTTTGCCATGGAGTAATCATGATTGATTTTTTTGAATAAGAGTATAACAATAACCGGAGATTACTATTCGACATTACTGACCACTCTACGGGAAAAAATTCAAGAGAAATGACGCGGAGAGCTATGTTTTTGCAGGACAACGCCCCTGCACACAAATCTCATGTTGCCATGCAAAAAACTCGTGATTTAGGGTTTAAACTACTAGAACACCCCTCTTATTCACCAGATTTGGCTCCGTCCGACTATTATCTCTTTCCTCAACTGAAAAAAAAGTTTGAAATGTCGTAAATAATCTTCCAACGAGGAGGTAATAAAAGCTGTGGAGGTCTGGTTTGCAGAGCAAAAAGGAACATTTTTTAAAGGTGTAGAGACGTTGCAGATTCGCTGTAATAAATGTATCCAATTGAGAGGAGAATATGTTGAGTAATGAAATATTTTGACATTGAAATTTTGTTTGGTTCTATAGTAGGCTAAGAATTTTTCAATATACATATTATGTAGTACAGTCCACTTAAAATCGTATCAAATGTTATTATATGTTCGGTTAATTTCAATTACTTAGACCCAGTTGTATTAAGCACCCTCAGCCTAGTGTTTAGGGTTAACCCTTGGTCAAAGCTATTTGAGGTTATTTAGAGGTTCACGTACTAAAGAAGTTTAACCAGTGGGATAACCAAACCACACGGTTTCTCAACTAGAATGTTTCAGTTTAATCCTAACGAATGTTTAACCCATCTTTCCACCCAGCTTAACTCCGTATTTTCGGGCCAGGAACCAAACACTCTGAAAGCTTGGGAAAAACCTAAAGTATCTTTCAAGCGGAGATCCACGTCATATGGAAGTGCGCCCAGTTCAATATTGATAAATGATACAAAAGACAACTAAGGATGATCATAATGTCGGATAGTCAAGCAGCCATTAAAGCACTGAGCTCTGTGTGATCAGTTCAAAAATGGTGAGGGAATGCCTAGACAAACATAATGAACCAGGCAAAAACAATATAGTCACCATACTATGGACACACTGGAATGGAAGGAAATGAAATAGCAGATGAGCTAGCGAAGAGGGGGACTGAAATACCTTTCTGGGGGCCTGAACCCTTTTGCGGAATCAGCCCCAATGTGATATAGGAAGAAATAGGTAAAGCCGAGAAAAAGAGAATATCTGACCATGGGAAAGATCTAGAAGGGCTTATACAATCGAAGACTCTTCTGGGTGACTACAACCTGTTGAGATCAAATGAATGCATAAGTCAAAGTAGAAAAAAAAAAAAAAATCGAAGTAAAACTACGCTAAGGTTTTTAACAGGGATCCTAACGGGACATTGTCGCCTGAATGGGCACCTGAAAAAGCTCAAAAGAGTGGAGGAAGAACAATGCAGATTTTATGACATGGAAGAAGAAACCTCCATCCACATACTTTCCAACTGCACAGAACTAAAGAATCCTAGAGCACTGCACCTGGGAGATTACTGGAAAGAAGAGGAACATTCACCTAAGTTGAAGCCCGAAGACATCCTAAAATTCCTCCGGAAAATAGGAATAAAGGAGCTACTAGTTTCTGAGACTCTCCTCCGAAACTAACTAGAAGTAAGGGGGCACAATAGATCTTTCAGGTCTCAGTGAATGTCACCCCAAAATACATACATACATACATACATACAACTCCGTATTTTTTAACCTTCTAGCAGACGCCAAGGTGATGTTACATCTATGTGTTGGCCATAGTGCATATTGAAAAACAGCCGTGTTAAGTTTATTTTATTGATATATTGTATGTTAAGTTTATTTTTTAAGAAGTTATGGAAGAAATAATAGATATTATGAATGATGTAGAGGAAAAAGAGTTTGAGATACGAGCTCCAGCACGTAGAGCTCCTAGAAATATACGCGAAAGAGTCAATCAGTTTGACAAGTGACAAGATTGTTTTTATTTTGTGCACAAATCACGATTTTTTGTGCACTAATTTTCAAGATTTAATTAAAAGTGGTGCTACCTCAAACTAAAGCTAGCAAAACTCCATTTTTCGAAAATTTAAAATATCAAAATAAATACTTGGTAATGAAGCTAAGACTGCTTACGATTAAAATATTAAAACAGTGAAAGTAAATTTCATTTCAACGTAAATGTCTGCTCTAATGTTATTTCATATCGTGTTCGGTCTTCTCATTTCAACCCTTTTGGATACTTCTAGTAGACTTAGACAATCCCTCTTGAATTTATCTGCCAAGGAAACGACTTTAATCTCAAACACAGCTGGAGCTGATCGTGTAACACAAAACACCAATTACGAGAAAATTAACAAGATTTGCTCGAAACACGCCGGAATTAACATTTGTATTCGAAAGTATATATTTTGTGCGCTGGTTTAAGAATAAAAAATAAAATCATAGTTATTTCAGTTTTATCTCTTGTGAATGTGATTGGTTGTGCTTTTAGCACGTTTCTTAGGTGACAATTTTCTAAACAATTGAAACTGACAACGATAGCAAAATTTGCAATGAATTGAATATCTTCTCTTAAAATTTCAACTTAATATAACTGACATTATAAGAAATACTCTCTTTGAACAAACGGAGAATATTCGAAGTCAACATTTCAGACATGAAGACTTCTCCATGATTTCAGAATAAAAGAACAAGTAACATTTATCATCGACTGCATATTCAAACAAGCAAATCATGTTGACGAAGAGAATAGAGAAAGCTTCAATAATTATCCATGACACTACCAGTCAAAGATCGTATGTAATAGATTATGGAGAAATGACAAGATTCAGCTAGAGTTATGTGTCATTGTAATAATAAAGCTAATGTACGTTATCAGGATTTATAGATTCAAATATCGAGACATTTTTATTAAATACAGTGTACAGCAAAACCGAAGAGGACATAGTTATCCTGGTGGATCAAAGTAAAATAAAATAGTGAATACTACAAATATATACATTAAGTGACAAGAAATCGGTTGGAATGGGAGGGATATCTGTATCTGTAGAGTAGGGACGGTGAGAGACAGCACTTAGGCCACATGTGACCCATTGTACATCCTCCCGAGGAGTTGTCCTCCTAGGTCATTGTCCATCCTGTCCTTCTCAGGAAGGTGGACAGGTCGCTAGGAGACATCTCCTTTATGGAGGGATATTCGTAATATGTGCCACGAAACATTATTCTTTTGCCAGCATGTTCCTAAGGCTGCCTCGTTTGGCATATTCATTTTTACACAAAAATCTGTAGTTTCAATGTAATTTCAAAGATGTTAGATTCCGCGGGGGATTGGTTGAGCTGCTGGTCTACAATACCTACAAGTAACACACTAAGACATCTGTCGATAACATAAAAAAATGCAACACCAGAACAAAAGACTTTAAATATCCAGTGACAAAATACCAAAGATATGAACTAATTAATAAAGCAGCTGTCAGTTTTTTTGTAAGTCCTGATTTAAGGATTTAACTCGCCTCTGTGAAGCCGCAATAGATTCTACACTTCATAGAGGGATGCTGTAACTGAGCTTAATTTGGTTGCACTGATGTGTAACACTGCATTTAATATAGCTCAATATTAATTATATTTTAGCTGGTTTATCTGTATCTATAAACAATACTACCTAAATACTGTCCTGGAGTTCAGGTTTACTACTCATAAATGTTTAATACTAATAAACTTGGTATCAAGCAAAATCGGGATCAGTTATCGACCAACTTTGCAATGCTATTAAAGACACAATTTTATGATTTTTTTCATGTTTGAGCATATTAGGAATAGAGGAATATGATAACTTTTGTTGTAATTGCTATACTGTTATGAGATGTACCTAAGTAATTATTGTTTTTGAAAATTTTTAATATATAATAAATAGTGCATCAAATAGTTGGTAGACTATGGCCAAAATTCAAGTTTCTGTCAAGTAGTGTTAATTATAATCTGGCTAAAAACTTATTTGGTAGTGTCGCGAAAATAAAAAGTGACCCTGTATATTCCGAATAATTACAATTGGGTTTTTTTCGTACCTATACTTTCCAGCATTAAAATGACAAAAATCCAAGTAGAAAACAGACTGTGGCATGGATAGTCCAGTCAGGTTAGCCGAAAACATGAATGTGAGAGCAGTAGGCGAGATTTTTGATGAAATCGCTCAAAAATATCATGGTTAATGATAATCCGTTGTCTCCACCGGTTTTTAGGCTGTGCTAATTGCATAAAGTGTGCAGAAGGACCTGCATGTCAGTATTTTCTTTTTCGTTAGCTTGTTGATCGTTTGCCGACAATCGTTGATCAAGTTTGGGATTCAGAACTCGGGATTAAATGGTCCGAATTGAACGTTCAAAACGCTAAAAGTTGTGTTTTCCTTTAAGTGGGTACTTTCAAATTACAATTAGAATAAAAAACCTCACAGATATCTTAATTGTTACTAAGGTAAAATTTGAACCACTTTTTCAAACTAACGTCAGAGTAAGTTGAATCAAAAAGTTTGTCGATAAAATCATTGCATATGATAGCTGTAACCTTCTAGTAATGTGTAAAAACATTATTGTAAGCTTAAACATTTTTTTGTAGCATTCTATGTCTTTATTCTAACGATGTTATTAACAATTAGGTCACTCAGTAACTAAATGAGATATCGAAGTCGCGTTTGTTTCATTAGGTTCGTGAAGAAATGACGTTTTATGCGAAAAAATATTGATTCACCTTGCTTTATAAATTGCATTAGTATTTTGCGTCCGAAAAACAGCTATTTTTTCAATTTTTTTTCACTTATTCATCCGC
The DNA here is from genome assembly GCA_910591685.1 of Galerucella tenella. Classification (NCBI taxonomy): domain Eukaryota; kingdom Metazoa; phylum Arthropoda; class Insecta; order Coleoptera; family Chrysomelidae; genus Galerucella; species Galerucella tenella. Next base: position 16,082 of record CAJUYH010001724.1, read on the forward strand.
TATGGCTGAATGGAATGGAATTTTCACATTTCGAACCACGGAATTTTATAGCAAATTTCACGCTCTATAACTTTGGTTTCATACATAGGCACGATAAACTCAATACTCTTCGAGTAAAATTCCAAAACATGTCGAAAAATAGGAATATTTTTGGTTGTTTTGACTATAAACTGTAATTGTGCAATTAGCACAGCCTAAAAACCCGTGGAGGCAACGGATTATCATTAACCATGATATTTTTGAGAGATTCCATGAAAAATCTCGCCTACTGCTCTTACCTACTGGACTATTACGTATAGTGAAATCGCTAAATGGTATTAGCTAAACGATTATAATAAAACCAAATAAACCCTTAAGTAGTAAAACCCGGTAATGCCCATCATAAATGTGAAAGGACCGGATTGTATTATAATATTTTATAGGTATAATATTTATACATAATATAAAGCCCGATGAAGAATAAACTCAAAATACTGGAAATATAATATTACAATAATATTAAAGCACGTAACTAAACACTGAACTACATACAGTGTGGAAACCACTTATGGAATAAAATTCTTTATGTCATTATTTTAGAAAATTATAAGAAATGCCGAGACATGTCAACTTTTGAATTGAGTTGTGCGTTATGTTAACATAACTGTAAATGTACAGGGTGATTCACGCAAGTATGCCATAGTCGGTGTTGGTTTTTTTTAATGAAACACCCTGTATATTTGCATATTTTTGAATTCCTCTTAATGAATCGATTCCAACAAACTAAATAATAAATGGTCAATTATGAATTATACAGGGTGAAATTTTAAAATTAATAATTTATTACACTTGAAATATTGGTACCTACTTTTTTAAATTAGCTAAATATGGATTTATCAAAAATCTAAACTAACTAATCATTAGACGTATTTGTATATTAAACAAAACCTGCTACATCCATGTTTTTTATCATAAATACCTAAAAATTGCCTAAAAACGCCAATAATTAGACAAAATCGGTAAATAATGTGGATTGTTTTCTATTATGTCACTTGTTAGTTGATGTGTTGACAGTTTATACTGAAAAAGTAAAGTATTTGTCAAACACTCTTTCCTTGTCGACATAACAATGAAATATTCAACTGAGACTCACCGAATTGAGATTTTAATGATGATCGGGTACGGGGATAACTGCAGAAGTCAAGTTGAAGTGGCAAACTTATTTAATCACAGGTATCCCGAATTGCATAATATTTCACAAAGTACCTACTGTGTCTAAAATTCATACACAATTCAGAGAACTTGGACAAGTTAAATCATTGAAAAAAAACCACACTTCGTTGAAGATGATGTGAAAGTGGATATTTTGTTAAGTGTCGAAGAGAATCCAACTTCAAGTACACGTCAAATTGCCCGTGAAAATAATGTTAGTCATACAACTGTTCTAAGATGTCTTCGTAAAGGAAAACTTCATCCCTACAAATAAACTTTTGTGCAGGAGTTAACAGAAGACGATCCAGATCGTAGAATGGATTTCTGCGAAAGATTGATGAATAAGCTGAACAGAAATGAGATAGCTCTTGGTACCATTCTTTTTTCTGACGAATCAACATTCACATTGAATGGAGAGGTGAACCGACAGAACTGTAGAGATTGGCCAGCAGAGAATCCTAATTGGATGCGTGAGACACATACTCAGTACCCTCAAATGTGAACGTTTGGGCCGGTATCATAGGCGACCATATTATTGGTCCTATATTTATAGATGGAAATTTGACAGCTGGAAAATATTCAAATATGCTTGGAAATGAAGTTATTTCTGAGTTGGCAAACTTATATCCCAACGCAATAGATCCTAGCTCACCGAATGAAAATGTTTGGTTCCAGCAAGACGGAGCAATACCCCATTATGCTTTAATGGTAAGAACTTATTTAGATGAAATCTTCCCCAATAAATGGATTGGACGAAGAGGTACTATTGAATGGCCAGCTAGATCGCCAGACCTTACGCCATTAGATTTTTTTATGTGGGGTTATCTCAAGAAAAAAGTATATGCAACACAACCAACTAGCATTGTAGACCTCAATGACAGGATAACCACAGAAATACGGAATATTTCACCTCAAAGTTTAAACAAAGTTAAGGAGGAGTTCTATAGGAGACTGTGCTATTGCCAACAACTAGGTGGAGAACATTTTGAGCATTTATTTTAATGTATTAAAATCAAATACATCAGGTATTTTAGGTATGTGTTTAATAACTGTAAAAATAAAAATTTCACCCTCTATAATTCATAATTGACCATACATTATTTAGTTTGTTGGAATCGGTTCATTAAGAGGATTTCAAAAATATGTAAATATACAGGGTGTTTCATTAAAAAAAAAAACACCAACTATGGCATACTTGCGTGAATCACCCTGTACATTTACATTTATGTTTACATAACGCACAACTTAATTCAAAAGTTCATGTGTCTCGGCATTTTTTATAATTTTCTAAAGTAATGACATAAAGAATGTTATTCCATAAGTGGTTTCCACACTGTATATAGAATAAAATTGTACATTTAAATAAATTAGTTGTATATATGATTAAAATTTCTTAAGTTCCACCCTGTAGCACATTTGCATCTTTTACACACTGGGATAAAACCAGGTAATCTTTTGCAGTTGATAAGTCAATACCATTTACCGTGAAACATTATCAAATTCTAGAAAGTCGTCACCCTCAATGAATCACCCTGTATTATTAACCGAGCATACAACGATGGTTATTATTCATTCAAGTGCTCCTACTGAAGTTTTCCAACAATATGGTCTTGCAAAAACCACAGATTTGTAACAGAAGTAAAGAAGTAACATCCAGATGTCGATAGCGTGGTGGAAGTCAAGTACTGCTGTCGTGACGTTAAGGCGTCGGTGGAAATTGGTTGAGCGAATTTAGTTTAGCTGAGGCGAAGTAAGATTTATGCATCTATAAAACACATTCCAAACGGTATTTTTTCATCAACCTTGACAATATCAGCTCGCCAGAAGTTATTTTTGCATAATTAACATAATGTGATTTCTTCATTACACACACACATACCACTAACTTAATGTGGTGTATGGTTAGTTGTGTAAGTAATATTTTTTGTATCCAATATTAGCCGAACATTACTTTGTGGTAGATAATTATAGACCAATTATTTTAACAGTTATTTTGATCCCATCTCAGATAAGTTGTCTGGGATTATAGTTTCATTGTTTTGTAGATAGTACGGTGTTTCAAGTTATTTATACAGGGAGAGTCTGTAATTTGAAATAAATTCAATAGTTCAATTATAATTTTTTTTAAATACTTGGAACGGTTCATGATATTTCGAGTATATACATGGTGTCTTCATTAAGAGAAATGGTGTTATCGTTGGGACGAAATTAATCTACCTTAATTTTTTATGAGGGCTTTTAGATCCGCAAAATTTGCCGGTATCTCTGTATCTGTATCAGTAGAGTAGGGATGGTAAGTGTAGGCTTACAGCACTTAGGCTACATGTGACCGATTGTACATCCTCCCGAGGAGGTGTCCTCCTAGGTCATCGTCCATCCTGTCCTTCTTAGGAAGGTGGACAGTTCACTGGGAGACATCTCCTTTATATTGGCAGGTGTAGGCCAAGACTCACCGAACACACACTCTCTTATCGACGATAACTCCGGACACTCGCATAAGACATGCCTGACAGTTTCATCTTCCTGCTCACACATCCTGCATGGAGGTGTGTCCACTAGCACCATAGTATGGAGGTGTTTCCTTAGTTGTCAGTGGCCAGTCAGAAATCCTACTGTTGAACGTAGGTTTTTCCTGGTTATCGCCAAATATTTTTTCGGCACCAGCTTCCCAGGGTCGCCCAGCAGGTCTAGCCTAGCCTAGCCTAGCCTATCAAGACTGCATCCTTAAATTCCCTCCCATCTCTAAAGGGATTGAGCATAGGTGTAACGTTTGGCTAGTTCCGCAATTGTCGAATTAGTTAGGCCGTAGGTGTCAATGGGTCTTAAAATTTTCAGTCCAGCCGCTTCCCTGGCTAAAGAATCGGCAATGCGATTACCTTTACTCCTGTCGTGCCCTTTAACCCAGCTCAGGATAATATTATTACCTGCAGAGGCGTTAGCTAAATCTTGGTGGCACTCTAGTACTAGCCCCGATATAACACGTTGTCTGTTCAAGGCTAATAGGGCTTGTCTACTATCAGTGCAGATTGTTACGTTTTGCCAGAAATTCCTTATCTGGTTAGTTCTTTTGCGGAAATTAAGATACCAGCCAGTATTGTTTGAACCACGCTAGTATTATTTCCATGTCCCACTTAATCCTTAGGCTTAGTGCTCTGGAGTGAACTCCACATCCTGAGCCTTCTTTCATTTTTGTGCCATCTGTATACATGCGTATTGCATTTGCAGCATCTGACTCTGTGTTTTGTTTTTATTTGCCAGTATAAAAAATATAGCTTCTCAAGTACCCCCATAAAAATAAGTACTAAGAATTTAGAACTGGGGATCTGGGTGGCCATTCAATAGGTCCCCTTCTACCCATCCATCTACCTGAAACTACACCATAGGAGCAGATCTTGGTTGAAGCCAGATGTCTCTATTTAATGTTTATATAAAAAAAGTCACAGCCCTTCTCTGAAGTTACACAAAAAAAATATCAAGTACTGACTATACTTGGATTTTGGCTTGTCTTTCCAGAATAATATATGGATTTTAAAAAGTAATTCATATGAAACAAGTAATTTCAATATTATAAAAAAAAATAATTTCATCGAAATTGGATACTACATCTCCAAATTTATTATACCTTTTCATCTCTGTTTCGAAATTTTCTGTTGCCAAATGATACAAAGCACATTATCTCTGAAACTAAAATATACTAAACAATACATTCGAGTATAGAACAATGCCGACTAGTTTTCCGCAACCGGACAACTTTTTACACGTTTAGTTTAAAAATAGACTTATAAGGAAGCTCTATTTTAGAACCTTTCTGAAGTGTGTGGTAGAGAACAATGGGCTTAATCTAAGACATATAAATGTGATTTAAAGGTCTCACTGATCTAGATATAGAAAATTGAAATGTAATTATAAAGTACACTATGGGCCGAAATAAAGGAGTACATTTTTTAATTGAAAATATTTTTTTGGGCGATCTATTTTCATTAAGCAGGGCTAATAGCCTCTGTGCTTCGGAGGGTTGGATGAGAGAGGCTGGAAGTGATACCCCTAATCTCTCATACAAGTCTCCGTAGATGAGTTGTCCTACCCGACACGGCGCGTCCCAATGGCTGATAGGGTGTCTCCAGAGGGAGTGGGTGGTCAAGGGACTCGTGCTCTTCGAGCTGTAAGTGCCTTATGATCGACCAACCCTCGGGATAAGCAATAAATAAGGCTCCAGTATGGGAACCCGAATAGTTGCTCGCGGATCAAAGGGAATAGAGTAGTAAACCTCGATAAAAAACCAGCAGCATAGGGGAGGCAGCTATGTTGTGTGATTGTAGGCAGCGGAGGCCATTGCGTCCGTGCAAAAAGCATAGAGGAGTAAACCTCGATAAACAATCCGTAATCTACGTTGTTAGCAACCGTGACAATGGATGTATGGCTGCGCGAAAGTCAGTCAGTAACGGTGCCTCCGGGATACCTGGTTACCTCCCGGAGTACCCAGCCTTACTACCACAAGCGGGGCTTTGTGGTGGTGGACATTCAATTCCCTAGCTACTCGTGGGATGTAGTATGGAGTATGCAAAAAAAGCGGAACAGGAAGCAGTGGAGGAAGAGAGAGAAGGAAATGGAATTTTTGGGAAATCGAGGCTGGTGAAACGAACACCTGATAAGGCGGGAGAGACAAGTGAGTGGAGCGATACTGGGGTGAAAAGGAAGGAGGTATCGCCTCTGGAGAATAAGGAGCAGAAGAGGAAACTGAAGGAGAAAGGAAGGGAGGAAGTGAAGAGTGGAAAAGAGGAAGAGAGGGAGAGTGTAGAGAGATTGAAGGAGATGGTGAGGCGACTGGAGAAGGCTGGAAGAGCAGAAGTCAGTGGCTGAGGAGTGGGTCAGGGAATTAGAGAGGTTGAGGAGAGGGGAAGGTAGGAAGGAGAGAATGCAAACACGATGGGAGGAGGGGAAAAGAGACTGGGATGGATGGAGGGAGATAAGGTCTGGGAGGATGAAAAGAGGGAGGGAATAGAGGTGAAGGTGTGAAATCCAATGTTAGGGGATGAAAAGATAAAACTGGTATGGGTGACTAAGGAAGACAGTGAAATGGAGAAGGAGATACAAAAAATGTTTAGGGATAGGTACCCGATGCTAGTTGGAGAAGGAGAGGAAATGGAGTGGGTCAAGGAGGTACGCACTACGGAAAGAAAAGGTACAAGGGTGAACGCGGAGGAGTTGATCTGTCGGATGGAGGGTGATTGTATAATGGGGATGAGAATAAGGTGTTTGATATGATGAGTCGACTGTTTGAGGAAGTGGGGAGCAAGGTCAGCGTTGGGCTACACAGGCTTGAGCATTTGGAGATGGAGGTGCTGAGGAAGATGATCGCGTGGATATTAGAGCGGTCAATCAGGAGGGGATAGAAAGGATTAAGAAGGGTTTGAAAAAGATAGAAGGAAAGTGGGTGGATAGACTTAGAGTCTCAAGGAACAAGGAGGTGGTAATAGAGGCAAAGAAAGGGTTTGAGCTCAGAGGTATTCTTAGGGATGTAGAAAGGGTAACATTAGCTAGAGCGGTGGAAGCGGGAAGGACAACAAAAACCATTAAGATGGTGGGGATAGATCCGTGGAGTGAAGATGAAGTAGTGAGGAAGAAAATAGAGGAATTGATTGGGGAAGGGACAAGGGTGATGAAAGTGGTGAGAGAGAGAAACGGCATGAAAATGGCGATGGTGAGGATGGAATGTGAGAAAGCGGAAGCTTTACTAGCAAAACGGGAGATTAAGCTGGACCTAAATAGGGTGAATATTTTAGAGGGGAGAGAAGAGGGCAGATGTTTTGGATGTGGAGTGAAGGGCCACCAGGTAGCGGGATGTAAGACAAGGAGAGTGGAGAAGATAAGGGAATGCTGGCTATGCAAGAGCGTGGGGCACATGGCCAGAGACTGTCGGCAAGCCTTCCTTTGTAGGGTATGCGGGGAAAGGGAACACAAGCCAGGGGAGGCAGATTGTAGTAGGGGACGGAAGGGAGTAGATGTAGACGGAGATGGAAAAAATGGGAGTTACCCTCTGGACCCCTCAGAGGGGACGAGTCTTAGCAAGTAGGAGGAAGGAGAAAGCAGACAGCGGGCAGAAAAAATGTAGAAGATGGATGGTGTAGATGGAGGGTGTTACAGATGAATCTAGCGGAGAGCATGATTGTGGAAGAGAAGGCATGTGGGAGGTAGGAGTGATAGAAGGGAGTAGATGACGGAGAATGTGTGAGGGACCGCCGCCCGCCTTGAAGTATGATTTCGAGGCGGGAGTAACGGCGAGCTTGAGTTGGGTTTGGTTGGTAGGCATTCCTTTGGGGATGAGTGCAACACTGTATGGGTACTGGTTAGGACCCATTCGAACATGAGTTTCCCATCTCAGCCCGAAAAAAAAGGGCTAATATAGATAAAATAATACCCTTTTGTGCGTCATCGATTGTGACGTATATCCGGGTTTTCGGCATGTCGCTTATTTTATTTGCTATTTTGACATATAGCTAACCTTAAATTTGATGAATAACATCATCAGGATTGTATTTAGCCAAATTCGAAAAGGCTATGCAATTAATAATTACCAGCTCCTTTTTCTAACTCAAAATACTTGAGAACTTTCAAAATTCTGATGTTTTTCCGTGTATTCATGTATTATTGTGTATTATTTAAATAAATAAATCAATAAGATTAATATTCACTTTTCATAAATAATAATTGACCGTAAGCAACAAAGTAAGTTGAAATAATACCCTTCTTGGTGTGCGTCATCGATTGTTAATGTCTTTTTAACACATTACGTAGAAAGAAATGGAAAAAAAAGGCAGGTCTGTGATTAATCCTAATCAAAATATCACAATAATGAACCGTTTAAACGTATTACAAACGTTAACGCTAATCTTTGACTTACAAAAATTTGATTGGTTGATGTTTAGATTACGCTCAAGCTCAACCTATCAATCAAGAGTTTAAAATACTATGAAGGCGTTACTTTCGTAGAGGCAATGTGTCTTACGTCTTTTTCTACTGTCACACTGACAGTTCTCGACAGGTCTGTACTTTATTGTTTACGGTCAATTATTATTTATGAAAAGTGGATATTAAATAATATTAATCTTATTGATTAATTTATTTTCATAATACAAAAATATGCATGAATACACGGAAAAACATCAGTATTTTGAAAGTTCTCAAGTATTTTCAGTTAGAAAAAGCAGCTGGTAATTATTAATTGCATATAGCCTCTTCGAATTTGGCTAAATACAATCCTGATGATCTTATTTATTAAATTTAAGGTTAGCCATATGTCAAAATAGCAAATAAAATAAGCGACATGCCGAAAACCCGGATATACGTCACAAACGATGACGCACACCAAGAAGGGTATTATTTCAACTATATAGCCTAACATGTCCTCAATATGACTGTAAATTTGAAAGCAAAAATAATATACAGGGTACAGGTACAGAAATTATATAACAGTGTTTGGAACAATTTTGAACAGGCAATAAATGGGGTTATTAATCCATGGCGCAGACGATTTCAAGAAGTAGTAAACTATAATAGTGGCCACATTCATAATATTTTACTCTAAGTTTCAAAGTTACTAAACTGTTTTCATGAATGTGTTCTTGTTAAAATTTTATTTAATAAAAAAGTGGTATTTCGCGAATCCGGTAATTTCGGAAAATTTCTGGATAGTTTATTTACCGAAAATGCATATTAGTACAATTTTAGCTAAGACAGTTTTCATTTGCAATGAGCTCAAATGCACTATTATATAATTTTTTGTATAAGTCCGACCCTGTAAATTATTTTTGCTTCCAAATTTACAGTCATGTTGGAGGACATGTTAGGTTATTAGCCCTGCAAGAAGAAAATAAATCGCCCAGAAAACACAAAAAATATTTTCAATTAAAAAAGTACTCATTTATTTCGGCCCACATTGTATATTTCATGACACTATTTGAATGCATTTTATTTAAAAACTAATTGTGCGAGTCGAGTTATCGTCCCAAAATATTTTGTTGTAAATTGTAAAATAGAAGGTTAGGTAAAAATTTCGCGATTTAAGTCTTTTAATGCTTGGAAATATCCATTTCCAATAATATTTTCATATATGATGGTACCGTCCGTTTTCTACTAGAATTTTTGTCAAAAACCTCTACCTATTTGATTGGCCTATAAATTAATCAAAAATATAACCTACAAAATATTTCAGATTTACTAACATACCTTTATAAGTCTGCCAAAAATAGCCTGAAACAATAATTATGAATATTAACAAACGGAACATATTGTGTAGTTTTTATTTCATTCAATAGCCTTTTGTGCGTCATCGATTGTTAATGTCCTTCTAACACATTACGTTGGAAGGAATGGAAAAAAGGAAGGTCTGTAATTAATCCTAATCAAAATATCACAATAATGAACCGTTTTAATAGATTACAAACAAACGTTAACCCTAATCACTGACTTTAGGAATTTGATAAGTTGATGTTTGGATTACGTGAATGCGCGACCTACCAATCGGGAAAAAATAACATCATTCAAAATAGAATGCAGGCGTCCTTCTGGTATTGGCAATGAGTCTTACGTCTTTATCTAATGTCCCACAGACAGTTCTCGTCAGGTTTGTATTTTGTTATTTACGGTCAATTATTATTTATGAAAAGTGAATATTAATCTTATTGTTACAATTATTTAAATAATAGGTTCATTCCAACCACCAGTAATTTACAGTAATATTACTAATACCCATGCGCAGTTGACAAAAATCGTTCCAACCACCTGAAATTACTGGTTCGGAACTCTCGATTACTATATATTAGTTCTCTGTTCCATCCCGTTTGTAGACCAGTAAAATTACCGTTCAAACGATTCTAGCTTGATAGCGAGTATCGACAGTTCTGAAATTAAGAAACATGCGCAATGGCAACATTTGTATCTTAAACTGTCAAATTTATTTTTTATGAAATGTGTAAATATGATATGAAAGTGAGCTTTTAGTTTTTGAAGAGTTTTGAAAATAGTGTGCACCGTTTCTTACTGACTGTTTATTTGTGTAATCGTTGATAAAATAAAAAGGGAAAGAATGGAGTCCGAAACCACTTCTTACTCTGCTAAATTGCTTCTACTTATGATATAATTGAAAAATGGTCGAAATAGAACGTACATATAATTTTGCCATTTACCTACATAATTATTAAGGTTACAAATACTTCTATTATTGTGATATTTTGATATAGGTGATATTATTAGTATTAAGTGTTACTAATTTTATATTTTTAGGTTGAAAGTGTCCATTTTGGTTTTTATAAGTTCGTTGTATTCATTTTTATGTATTTTCAAGCCTTAACGCTTTATAATTACAAATAAAATGTCTTGTTTTTATACTTTCATTTTCTGATTAATGGTCATACAATAAAATATATTCTCAATAATATTAAAATCAATTGTTCATGGCAAAGTATTTACAGCAGCATCCATAATAACTACTAAGCTAGTTCAAAATACGTTCCAACCGTTTGGTAAGAGTAACTTTACTAATTTCTCTGACGCATGCGCATTAAATAGTTCAGTTACTGGTTACGTACGATAACAGAATTGCTGGTTGGAACAAACCTAATACATCAGCATTTTGAAAATTCTCAACTATTTTCAGTTAAAAAAAGAAGCTGGAAATTATTAATTTCATAGCCTTTTCGAATTTGGCTGAATACGATCCCGATGATTTCATTTATCAAATTTAAGGTTAGCTATATGTCAAAATAGCGAGTAAAATGAATGAAACTCCCAAAAACCGGATAGGTATACGTCACAAACCATGACGAACACCAAGAAGGGTATTATATGAACTATAACCAAAGTCTATATGGAATATATAGACTTTGCTATAACATTAGATAGCCTATAATAGATTGACTGAATGTAAAAGATACTTGGCAGCATTTTATCTGGCAAATAAGTCAGAGCACATATTTTTGACAATTGTGGTTCCTTCATTTTCTATTACATCTTCTATACGTTCATTATTATTTGGTTTGTTTTTAATGGAAATTAAGTTAAGTTTTGGCAGCGTTCCAGCTGCTACCAATATTTATCATACTTTTTAATGTTTCCCCACCGAAACCTTTTGATATTAAAATATTCCAATCAGCATTGTGATTCAATCACAAATAAAATTACCGAATGTAATAGTATTATTTAATAGAAAATGTTCAATCCAATCCTCAAATTAAATAGTTAGCTGTAAGCTTCCAATATTTTATTCAAATAGTAATTTAATTAGTCATGTCAAACTGTCAGTTTATTAATATCCACTCCCCGTTGAACATAAACTTTAATCAAACACGTTTTCTTTCATTAAAGTAGAATGGACAATGAGGAATATGCAAATGAGTTGAATAAGGTTTAAATTTTGGTTACCGAATCCTTATTGTCTATAGTTAAAGAAGCAATGACTCGTTTGAAACCATTTGAATTTTTCATTACTGGAGAAACGAAGCAATGAGAAACGAAACTCACTGCAATTTCAGTCTAGTTTTGTAGATATACAGGGTGTCCAAGAATAATTTCGCCAGACTTCGCCTGACTCCACATATGGGAACCAATTTTGACTACAGTCAAAGACATACTACTTTTACAAAATGGTAGGTACTTTATAGAGTATTAGCGAAATTGTGAAGTTTTCTAAGAATAAAAATAGATTCTAGTTAATGCATATCAGATAGTTAATTTTAAGGGAATAAATTACATCACCACATATTTTATAAAATTTAACAGTGTTGTTTCATTTCAATCCAGAGTTGAAATATCGAATTTTTGAAATCCTCCTTTCCCATTCTGACGTCACTATTATAAATTGAAGTTAGGCACAAGTTTTGACTGGGAACCAAATAATCACCAAAATTGTGAAAGAAAAGAAGAAGTTTGTGGTTTAACTTCGGTTTACACATCATTTGTGATTAGTTCCTCAGTATGCTATGTATATTTACCCTAATTACGTATTTTACTTAAGTATAGTAAAATTATCTTGACAACAAAAATAGGTTTTATACAAGGATCTAATGGCTCCAAACCAAATTTTTCTTCTTTCATTTGTGTTCCTTCAATAAGTTTCATTTGGTATTCTTCATATATCAGTACAATGTGGTACAAAACAGGATCTTTTAATACTAAATTTAATATAATTTATAAAATTCTGACACCATAACACACCACACAAAAAAAATGAGAAAAATGCATCAAATTTAACACAAAACTTAATCACAGTGACACAGAACAAACTTCACATTTACACTAGTGACGTATCTGCAATATGAGTTGCCTTATTACAAAACATTTTTCGTTTCATTTTATTCTTTTAATCTGGAAGACGTATCACATTAAAAAGCATGGGGTCAAAATTTGTGGTAAGAGCAGTAGCACAGTATAGGAACGAAACAGTATGTTATCTCGTGACGTCACACTCCCGAGTTCTCTGCCAGTGCTGTGCTGCGATCCAACCAAAGTGCAAAAGTAGTGAATTTGTGGATAACATTATTTATTATATATATTTTTACGGCTTTTCGGACAAACAAACATTATTATTTTTATAGTTTATAAGCATTTTTTTGCAATGGATACCATTAAAAAGAAGAAAACGGGTAGTGTGTGTGTAAACCAATAAATATTTTGTATGAGCCTTTTTTTTTACTCATCAGTGTACTGTTCTACAATATTTAAAAAGAAAACAATTAACACGTTCAAGTCATTTTAAAACTTATGCTACCTACGCCTATGGAAAAGTAAAATGGTCAAGGTCATCAGAAGCTCTGGAAATTTATGAATGAAATTTATAATAGTAGGTAATACTACTGGTTCGTTCCTATACTATGGCAGTAGGATGTCTTGTCAGTTATATAACTTTTGCTCTATTCGTATTCAATTTACGTTGAAATAACACAAAGTCATCTAGTTATAGCTGTTTTAAGAGGGAATCAAGTTTAAATATCATTCAATTCACATTCTGGCCAATTCCATCTACCTCAGTTATTGATCTGATAGTGACTCAGCTTTTTTAGGGTATTAATTTTCCTCCATTTAACGAAAACTCTTTACAGTATTCCTGTTTGTTCAAACGGTTTCTCGAACATCTTAAATAAAGTTAATCCGTTCTCTTCAACGAACAACAGGTATGCTACTATTGGATAATTAGTCACTTGTCGTTTCTCTAAAATAATCTGTTACAAAAGGAAATGATTGATTTATAGCGTGATACAAATATATGTATCGCAAAACAGCAGAATTTATGGATGTTTTGGATTTTCCAGCTAATGGATTTTCACTAAGTGCAAATTCATAAATAATCATGACAGATTGGAAGACTAGCAGGTGAACAATTACTATTTTGGCTTGGAGAATGACGATGGATGTACTCTGCAGCATAAAATTTTTTACAAATGATTTTTTTTTGATTTCTGATTTATCTATGCTTCCTTTTTTTGAAACTCTCATTTTATTTCTAAAACGAACTCCAACACCCCGTTCTCTGGAGAATATTTGTATGTCTTAACACAAAGTAAGTCAAAAAAAGATGACAGCATCAAGGAAATTCTGTTTGTGCAAAGCAACAAACTAGAAACGATGTGACGAGTAAAACTGAGAAGGATACGTGAAAAACAACTAATCTAGAATCTTAAAACTTGGAAGATAAAACCCAGGTTTTATGCGTTGAAAGTTAACGAATTGGATGAACAATGTATACGCTACCAGTAAAAGTGAAAAAACTAAAAATCACAAGCTTGCGACGGATTAAATGAGATTTATGAGGTTGAAGTTGAAAAAGCACTAATACTTGCTAATTTTATATATTTTATAGCATTTTTAGATTCTACGTTTGATTTTGAACCTTTGAACTTTTGAACCTCGGGAGTTGTATGTATGTAGGTATGTTCGTACCTATGTATTTTGGGGTGACATTCACTGAGACCTAAAAGATCTATTGTGCCCCCTTACTTACCCCTTACTACTCAGTTTCTAAGGAGAGTCTCAGAAACTAGTAGTTCCTTTAGTCCTATTTCCCGGAGGAATTTTAGGATATCTGCTGGCTTCAACTTAGGTAAATGTTTCTCTTCTATCCAGTAATGTCCCAGGTGCTGTGCTCTAGGATTCTGAAGTGCTATGCAGTTGAAAAGTATGTGGATGGGGGTTCTTTCTTCCATGCCACAAAATCTACATTCTTCTTCCTCCACTATTTTGAGCTTTTTCAGGTACCAATTCAGGCGATAATGTCTCGTTAGGATCCCTGTTAAAACTCCTGGGCGCAGTTTTACTTTGACTTATGCATGCATTTGATCTTAACAGGTTGTAGTCACCCAGAATAATCTTTGATTGTATAAGCCCTACTAGATCTCTCCTATGATCAGATCTTCTCTTTTTCTCGGCTTCACCTATTTCTTCCAATATTACATTGGAGCTGATTCCGCCAAAGGGTTCAGGCCCCCATAAAGGTATTTCAGTCCCCCTCTTTGCTAGTTCATCTGCTATTTCATTCCCTTTTATTCCAGTGTGTCCTGGAATCCATGGTAGATTAGATTAGATTAGAATTGGAGTGGCTCTTTGTCCTATCCCACTGCGACCTTTGCAGATCTATTGTGGTCCTCCCTATATTTAGAGCTCAATATCTAGCTTTATTCTTTTTATTAGACCTAATAGCCTGGATATCGCCTCCTTTGCGTAGCTCTCTGCCCTCGGTTTTTCTTCTCCGAATAAGTGAAACCGCACCCTTGCTAGGCCTTCGCACTTACAGAGTATGTGCTCCGCGGTTTCTTCTTCTTCCTGGCAGAACCTGCATAGGCTGTCACCTGCAAGGCCAATTGTGTGCATATGATTCCTCAGCCTACAATGTCCGGTCAGCATTCCCACCATCATCCTCGTCGTTTCCCGACTTTGACTTAGTAGGTCGTGTTAAAATTTTTGTCTAAGGGCTTTTAGGGAATAATTTTGCGTGTCTTTGTCCTGGGTTTTCATACCACCAGCGCAACGCCTGGTTGATTATCCATTTGTGGATGCTCTCTTTACTTAGGCATTTTGCAATTCCACAGGAAGGTTCTTGCCCTCCGTTGCTCCCTGCTTGGCTAATTCATCAGCCTTTTCATTGCCTTTTATTCCTTGGTGGCCTGGTACCCATGCTAGGGTCACTCTATTATGACTACCTAGTCTGTTTAGGGCCTTCCGACACTCCCACACCAAATTTGATGTTATCTCATATGAGCGTATCGCCTTAAGTGCTGCTTGGCTGTCGGAGTAGATGACGATTCTTTGGTTATCGACCTCCTGTCTCAACAACTCTTCTGCACAGCATTGCACCGCCAGTACCTCTGCCTGAAAGACAGTAGCATGTTTCCCTAGGCTTAGAGAGATCGTGATCTTCTCTTGTACCCCATATATTCCGGCTCTTACTCCGGAGTCTGTTTTCGAGCCATCAGTGTACCAGTTGAGATTCGCTGTTATAGGAGGCCCTGCTTCCCAGTCACTTCTCTCTGGAATGTAAACTGTATAGTCGTTTTTAAAGCTATATTGTGGGGCAATCTGATCCGTTGGCATTCCCAGTATTGGATCAGCCTTTATTTCTTCATATAGCTCTTTGTAGACCTTACCGTGTTCTTGGCTTATCGGAGAAGGTCCCTGTAATAATATGTGACTAACAGATCTTGCATTTCCTTGTATGAGGATATGTAGTGGTGGTAGGTTTACTATTACCTCCAGGGCCGCAGTCGGAGTCGTTTTCATGGCACCCGTGATACTTAGGCAGGCCTGCCTTTGAATACCACTTAGCTGCCTTTGCGTTCTAATCTGCAGTGTCCTGGGCCACCAGACAACTGATCCATAGGTTATCATTGGCCTCACAACCTGTGTATATAACCATTTGGTCATGTTGGGATTTAATCCCCAATTTTTTCCACACATTTGCCGGCACCTTCCAAGGGCGATTCTGGCCTTTGTGTGGTTTTTTCAATCTGGGAGTTCCAAGTGAGCTTTTGGTCAAATATTACCCCTAGGTATTTAACTTCTTTCGCAAATGGAATTTCCACTCCGTTAATTTGCGGCTTTTGTAGACCTTGCAATTTTCTCTTTTTTGTAAACGGTACCAGTGTAGTTTTGTGGGGGTTCACTGCCAGTTCTTCCTCCCTACACCAGCCACTCACTATATCAAGCGCCCTTTGGGTGCGCTCTGATATTGTGTCTGGAAACCGTCCTCTTATCACTATAGCAATATCGTCCGCGTACCCCAGGCACTGAATACCCTCATCTGAAAGCCTTACTAGAAGCGTGTCTACTAGAATCGCCCACAAAAGGGGCGATAAAACGCCTCCTTGAGGACAACCCCTTTCCACCCTCGCTATGATGGTTGCTTCCCCCAGGGTGGATGTGATTATCATATTCCCTAGATTAGCTGCAAGCCACCCGCAGATGTTGGGTTCGACCCCTCTTCTTTCCATAGTAAGGTGACTATATTGTTCTCGCCTAGTTCATTGAGTTTGTCCAGGCATTCCCACACCATTTAGGAACTGATTACACAAGAGCTCAGTGCTTTAAGGGCTGCTTGACTATCCGACATTATGATAATCCTTTGTCTTCTGTTTACTTTATCAAAATTGAACTAGGCGCATTTTCTTTTGGCGTGAATTTTTATTTCGTATTTTACTATGATGCTCGGCTTTGCTCAATATTTTTCACACAAAAATAAAACCAACAACAATGGCCAGATGTCATGGCGAAAGTAGTAAGTGTAAGCATGGACTAGAGATATTCATATATCATACACCAAGGAGGGGAAGACTATTATTTTTTCGCGAGTGTCTTTGAAACCTTTTCACTCGATCAGCTTATGAATTTTTATTAAAAGCACGATTTGAAAATACAAAAAAAAACTTAAATACCAAACGGATCTTTTGTTCTCAACACACGTTCTGACATTTACGTGATCGAATGTTACTTAAACAAAGGAAAAATATTTATTCGGCACATTGTGTTAGCGGTAAATACATATCCCTTGTGTCCTATAGATAAAAAAAACGCTGGTACCTGACCGTAACGTATAGCACATGAAATTTAAATTAACATTTTGCAAGAGTGGTCAAATTTCTTTGCGTTAGTAAGTAAATTGGTAGGAATGGCAGTGTATTACTTTGACATTGGTAATTTATAGCTCTGACTGAGTGTACAATATAAATTTTATTTCAGCTAAATTTCAGCTTCTAGCAGAAACAAAGTCACAGTAATCGCAACAAAAATGCAAAACATTATTTTTTAGCTCGGCTTTAGGGCGCCATTAGAAGATTATTGATTGAAATATGTGCTTAATGAATGTAGGGTCGGGATTTAGCATAATTCCATAAATTCTCACGCATTTGAGTTTTTACAGAGAATTCAGGTCTCATGGAAACGCATTCAAGCCCAAACAATTGTACGATTTGAATCAGCTGCTTTCTCTGACTATGGATTCACTCACTATTTCCTCTATTTGATCATAGTTGAAGACGTTGATGGAATGTCAGAGCACCACATCTCGAAAGCTGCCAAATGTACTTTTCTAGCCCCCCATTGAAAATAAAGCATGTGGACACAGATAAATTGAGCAGGGTAGTAACTAAAGTCATGCAGCATATCTAGCTAAATTGTCAAACAAGTGTGAGCTTATAAATGTCTAGTACAAAAACCTCTCTACCGTTGGAGATGTTGTCAAATGGAGATATTGCTTTGACGGATGGTTAACGAAATTTCAAAAAAGTATAGGACAAATGACTTGTATTTTCACAAGAGCACAAAATTACACACAATTCTATAATTTTATCTTAGTAGAATTCTTAGTAGAACCTTGACAGGCAACCAACCACTTAATTTTTTTCATTTAAAGTCAAAATTTTATCAAGTAAAATGAACAAACAGTAAATTTTTTAGGGCAAGAAAAGCCTAAGTTCACAAAACGGATTTGATTAAATTTCAATGATGTAATGTAAGTAAGTGAGCAAAAATCTCAAGGGCTTTTGCCACGGTGAATTGAACTATACTAGGCTAGGTCGAAGTATACAGGGTAGTTCTTAAGTAATTGTGCATAGAACTAGAGTACAATAATCTCTTTAAAATATAGTTAAGTCAACCAGATTCGATTAAATACTGATATTAAGACAGATACAGGGTGTTGAACATGAGATTTCAAGTTTTTCACAATAGCTTCAATACTTTTTGACATTTATGCACAAACACTCGACGGTGGGGGTTTTTGGATATAAGAAATCATAATTTTCTACCTATTTTAATGTGTTGTGTAGATAGTGCTGTTTAAATTAGCGCCTTTTGTAAAAAAAGTAATATCAAAGCCACATCATTTTAACAAAAAAAAGGTAAATTTCTCAGTATCCCTAAATTGTAACGGTTTTGAAGATAATCACATTTTAGTGTTTAGCTACATGATTATTAAGATTAATAAGATGAACAGTATTAGAATATAGTAGCAGTTAAGATCAATAATTCACCGGTCAACACGATTTTTGGGTCTGACTGCTACATGCTAAAAATGTTGGTTTCTCCTACGACAAAAATAAGGAAACATTTTTTTTTTCGATTAAAGTTTGATTTTGAAGAAACTAGAGTGATTTTTCACTTTTTCGGCAAAAATTACTGATTTTTATATTTTTTCTACACTTTCACTGTAAATTATAATTAGAAAACATTTTGTCGGATACAAGAGTCTTTTTTATTGAAGATTTGTGATGAACAATAACATATAGATGTGAAATAACAAGAAATTAATGTATAAAAGTGAATATTCTTCGTATATCTTTTATGCTCGTATGAGCTCTCTCGTATTAAACCCGCAGGTGAAGTGAGGTACCTACCCAATTTTCATTTTGATTACTGATTTTCAGGTTAAAATGGGCTTCGCAAAGTTTCAAGTTTGTTGAAAAAGCAATTTTTTTGCTTTTAGCTTTAATAAATTCACCGCAAATAAAAAAGAATGAATCAACATCAGTTTTACACTGTCTTGATGTCATTTTTCAACACAAATATAGTTGTTACAGCTGTAATAAACAAGTTAACATTCACTACTGTGCCTCTCACAAATAATAATACAGTTAATTTTCGGGTTAATCAAAGTGTTGCCATCTTTTGCTTATAAGATAAATTAAATTATACTTATCAGTTCAAAGCAAGCTTTACGAACTACAATGAATATTTAAGTGTTATTCAATGTCTAGAATCAGAAACAGAAACCCAAGAAAACATATTTTTTTCATTGACCGGTGTAATGTGTACGGGACTGTAAACTGGAGTCCTACTTAGGATACATTTTATTTATTAAAGAAATTAAAAAGTATACAACACAAATAACATTATAATTTTAGTATTGTCTTAATTAAGTCCACCATTTTCTTCGATACAGTAAGTTATCCATCTGCTCTATTTACTTCTGGTCAAAGTTCGTCCCGGTTATTTATTTCTTATAAACAAGTTGGTTCATTGCACCTTAATGCTGGAGATCAGGAAAGTTAGTAATCGTATTTAAATATCTTCTGATCTCTCTGATAACGTGGTGGTGCACTATCGTGCATAATCAACCCATTTTGTCTCAAATTCAGTGGCAGCTCTTCAAATAAAACCAAAACTAGGATTTCATGTTCAACGTCGATGAAATAAAACAACTTAATTTGTTAAAATCTACATTATAATGTAGATTTTAACAAATTAAGTTGTTTTATTTCATCCTTCAGTATGGATCTACATCAAGTAAAAGCCTCAATTCTGTACGTCTCTTGAAATCAACATTTCAATTTGCAATTACTCATCGAACCACCCCGTATGAAAATAAATATTTCGGAACAGCTGTTTTGAACGCAAAATGATATCCGCTACCTTTTGAAAAAAGCCGCAGGCAATTCTCTGTCTCTTATATAAAAACTAATGAACACCCATCTACTTTCTGAATTGAAATTGCAACTGTTTCTCTGATGTAAAACGACAGAAAACAAAAACTTGACAGTAACTAATTCTTTTCTGCTTATAGTGAATAGTTTTATCGTTAACAGTTTAAGGTGGATTCATAAAATAAAAAATTAATTTAAAATTAAATTAAATTAAATTAAATTTAAAACTAAAACTAAGAAGATAAAACTATGTTATTTTTTAATTTAAATCTGAATTTCTTAGTTTCTTGCGTGTAATGTAGATGTTCATGCAAGAAACTAAGAAATTAAAATTTAAATTAAAAAATAGCATGGTTTTATCTTTCCAGTTTTAGTTATAAATTAATCTTAGTTTAAATTTTCTCTTGCATGAATTCACCTTTAGTTTTTGTTTTTTGAAACAGCAACTCAACTAGTCGGTTTGGTTTGGTGTAAAACCACCATTAGATACAACGGGTTACCTCTCTTAATCAGACACCCGGTACTTCAATTTCAAAAATGCTTCCTAAAATTCGTTGACAGTTGGAAATATATTAGGAATTCAAATCACATTCCTTTTTATCCATGGTCTCGGTGTAAGGAAGCTATCGCTCGTGGTGTTATTTTTTTGGAAACCCGCCTATTCTTCCGGATGATATTGATCGAGTTTATTTGGCAATGTTTGTATCTGTGGAGTTTCTACAACTGCGATAAGAATATTCCATTTCCATGGGTTTGTAGTGTATCACTTTTTTATTAAATATCACGACCAGTATGTTGTTTCAATTATAAATTAAATGATTTTATTTAAAAATAAATATGTTGGATATTCCTCTAAGCCACTTCGATAATTATCAATTATCAATTTTATTAAAATTAAAAGAATTATACAATAAAAAGATTATAATGTATAAAAATCATACCATAAATATATACTTTTTTCACAAACCACATCCTTGGCAACCATGCACAATAACGGTGACGGCTAACCTAACCTAACATAATCAAAACTTCAAAACATGCTCAAAATTGTTTGAAGGTGTTCAATCGGCGATATTAATTGTGTTATTTGACTAATCGATTGTGCGTTGTGGTAATATTAACTATAAAAATATTGTGGTATAGATTATTATTCTTATAAAATGGATAAACATCACGGCGGAGTGTATTGTTCATACAGAGACTGTCCAAATAAATTTTATTAGGAAAGAAAAATAAAGTTCTTTCGATTTCCAAGGGATGAAAGTATTTAATTCAATATCCCGGCCTATGATAAAAGTTTTTGATATTAACTTTGGTGCATAGGTGTATATTGTATTCCCTTTGATAATAAATAAATTAAGAATTATTTGTACTTTAAAATTTGGTTGATTTTTGTAATTATTTGTGTTATCTAAAAATGTATTTATTTATTAATCTCCCAAGAGTGATTACTATTTATAACAAATCATAGGAATGTACATATAGGTATTTAATTAATACATAAATATATATTCGATTATGATTATTGTTTTAATTCATGGCGCAGTTTCAAAGATTTAGTGGAAACTTCCAAAAAAACTAGATCCGGCACTAGAAATTGTTATTGTCCACGAGTCAACACTGCAATTTGGTAAGAAATTCAGAAAATATTTTAAACTGGCAACATCGCGGCCATACCGAGTTAATGGTCCAAGGTCATTGACGACGGAGCTGAAAATCGTTTGATGTTCTACCGGGATTCGTATCTGTTGTCTTTATAATCTGTGGTTAAGTTAATTAGAAAAGTCAATCTGATGCTAGATTGACATTTACATTTAAATATGTAACAATAATATTGAACTCAAATAGCGAATATACTATTACTTACGTCAGCGTAAGCGGGAGAGGCAAGCCCCCATTTCGGCATTCTCGTTCAAAATAGCTTAACAAAGATGTAACCAGCTCTTGACATTTACTGTTCTCTGCTTCGCCTTTTTTGTTAACTACACACTGCAGATTTGCCTTGATAATTAGTTATGAAAATAACTGTTTTTTTAATCTTGAAAAAACAATGAATTTAAAAGCACCAAAAAACTCCTAAATATTAGACGAAGACCGAATGTCAATAAACGTCAAAACAAACTGGGGAACTTCACCAGTTGATCTGACAACGTCTCGAAATTTACGGTTGGTAAATTGATATTTATTCTGATTAGCAGAAAAGTAACTAAAAATGACAGCATCGTCTTTTTATCGTAAAAATCCTATAGAATTGACAAGTCCAAGATCACATGCAATTGGTTAGAATTTAAAACTATATTTATTTTATCTCTAATATAATCCATTTTTCAACTATTTTAATTCAAAAATATAAATTTTGGGCACCTTTAGTTATTAGAAGTTATTACAAGTTGTTCCTTTAGTAGTACAGCAAATATGTAAATACCACAAGATGGCTGCTCATGCCACTTCACAAAATGAAGTGATGTATTTTTTAAACTAAAAATATGACTAGATATCAGGAGATCACTTTTCATAGTGATGAATTCACAAAACTGCAGAGTACTTATTTAGTTTTCCTGAATCCGTGGCTCTATATCCCAGCTCTCATACGAATAATGTACATATTATCACAAAGTACACCATCTAACAAGAGACGAAAGTTTTGTCGGTTCCTTTGAAGTCGGACTTACACGATATTGAGCGGAAATACGTCGAGGTATTGATACATAAACTACTTGATACACTGAGAAAAGTAACACTACAATAGGAAAAATAGTAGTGTTGATGAACATCCCTCCCAATTAGGTCTGTAGAATATTTTTTCAACTACTAACATGAGAACACCTTATTATTCATCTTAGGTGTGTATTGAGAAATGGCTCATTTTTAACCTAATGTTGAAATAATACACGGTGAACTGAGGGGAATGAACGAAAGTAGTGACTTCACATTGACAGATAATAGTATATTATTAAACGAGCAATTTATGATAGCCATAATTCACGATGGGTGACGTTTGCGTCACGAGCCGCAGGCGAGAGGCGCAAGTTACTCAAGTGAATTATGGCCATAAATTGCGAGTAGAATACTATACTTTGTCCACGACACTTAATTTATTTATTAATAAATATAAGTCAGTAGCGATTTGGCATATTACTAACCTCAAAATGTTGTGGCAGCTACTTCAAATAATTTGACATATATAGAGATGGGCGATACTGTAGAAAGTATCAATACAACGTACCGTTATAAATATATTGTTTTAAAATACTTAATATTAGAAAATATCGTTATGAAAAGTATCAATACTAAAAATTACATTATTTTATAGATACGATATATGTCAGAAACAAATTTCCTGAACAAAATACACAGATTTAATAGTTTATTCCATATTGTACCCCCATCTCTAGTCGTGAATTATGAACCATAATACACTACAGTGTATTATGAACCATAATAAACGACAGTTGATATATGGGTACCATATACCTTTAGTTAGGAGGTGAAATATTGACTTATTATTAGGTGGTCGTGGACAATAGTATATTATTGAACGAGCAATTTATGATAGCCATTATTCACGCTGGGTGACGTTTGCGTCCCGAGCCGCAGGCGAGGGGCGCAAGTCACCCGAGTGAATATTGGCCATAAATTGCGAGTAGAATACTATACTTTGTCCACGACCCTTGATTTCTTTATTAAATAAAAGTCAACTAACCTCCAGTTCATGAAGTTATAATATGTAAATATAATAGTTATCTTTCGATTTTTCTGGCAGCAGTCCTATAGTCGTTAATTTCGCCGCTTTTTTTTATTTCAGTTGGTGTACAAGAAGTACAAGAACGTTCATTTCCACTATCCGTATTCAATGAATTCATCGTTGCAGTAATATAGCGAGTTCGTAACAATTTGGTATTACTAACGTCAAAATTAAATGATTTGACATATATAGAGATTGGCGATACCGTGTAAAGTATCAATACAACGTACCGTTATAAATATATTGTTTTGAAATACTTAATACTAGAAAATTTCGTTATGAAAAGTATCAATACTGAAGATTTCGATATTTTATCGATACGATATATTTCAGAAACAAATTTCCTGAACAAAATACACAGATTTAAAAGTTTATTTCATATTGTACCCCCATCTCTAGTCGTGAATTATGAACCATAATACACTCCAGTGTATTATGAACCATAATTCACTCTAGTAGATATATGGGTACCATATACCTTTTGTTAGGAGGTAAAATATCGACTTATTATTAGGTGGTCGTGGACAAACTAATTAATTCACGCATGTGCACACAAATTTGCGATCACGAGAACTACTTTCTTTCGCCTCTTGTTAGATGGTGTACTCTGTGATATTATTAACAATTTGCCATTACACTCTTGTATTAAAATGGATTTAATGTTTTCAACCTCAATTTTCTTAGTTACGTAATGCTATTCGAAGAAGTATTAAAAACTGAAATGTCATACGATCCGTGGCTTTTGGGGAAATTGAGCCATAACGTATTTTATCACCCGTTAAGAATCTAGATATAAAAAAGATATAAATGTTACATAATAATCGATAGGCCAATAAATTAAGTCTCGCTTACGATTTATCCACAGTATTGACTCTGCGCTGTCAGTATAGTCCAGTCGGGTTGGCATAAAAAATGTCTTAACATGGATGTGAGAGCAGTAGGCAAGATTTTTTATAGAATCACTCGAAAATATAATGGTTAATGACAATTCGTTGCCTCTACCGGTTTTAAGCTGTGCTAATTGCACAATAACAGTTTATAACCAAAAATGTAACTACTTTTTCGACATGTTTTTGAATTTTACTCGAAATGTATTGAGTTTATCGTGTTAATGCCTCAGAACAAAATTATAGAGCGTGAAATTTGTTAGGAAATTCCGTTATTCAAGTTGTAAAAATTCCATTCCCTGCAGCCACAGCGGATGAATAAGTAAGAAAAATTGAAAAAACAGCTGTTTTTCGGACGCAAAATACTATTGCAATTTATAATGCATTCTAAATCATTATTTTTTCTCATAAAACGTTATTTATTCACGAACCAAATGCAACAAACGCGTTTTCGATATCTTATTTGGTTGCTGAGTAATCTAATAATTGTTCATTAGGTAAAAGAGATATACATCGTTAAAATAAAGACAAATGCCATACAAGATTGTTTAAACTCACAATAATGCTTTCACACATACTAGAAGGTTACAGCTATCATATGCAATGATTTTATCAACAATTTTTTTGATTCAATTTACTCTGACGTTAGTTTAAAAAAGTGGTTCCAATTTCACCTTAATAACAATCAAGATATCTGTGCGGTTTTTCATTTTGATTGAAATCTGAAAGTACCCACTGGAAGGACTTGGAGAAACAAAACTTTTGGCGTTTCGAACGTCCAATTCGAACCATTTAATCCCGAGTTATTGAATCCCAAACTTGATCCACGATTCACGGCAAACGATCAACAAGCTAACGAAAAAGAAAATACTGACATACAAGTCCGATTTAACCTCTCGCCGCCATACTCAGCCATGCCCTCTCCGTCGAATCACAGCGCCAGGAGCCTTTTCCGCGCAAATTCTCTCTTCTATTTCATTTAATTGTTGATAAGTTATAAAAGGTAAGTGTGTTGTTGGAAAATATCTGGAAAGTATGCTCCATCAAAGTTATATTAAATTGGAAACAAATAAATCCACTGATAATTTTAAGAATCATTCTATACAAACTTTATTCTCAAAATTTGTTCTAAGAGGCTTGAAAAAATCAATATCTAAGAGATCAGGACACTCTAATCATGAATATTATTATGCTGAACGGAAGTCACAGAATACTTCAACCCCACGCCCGAATAATATATTCTATGAAAAGAAAAAGCCATTATCTCTTGAAAAAAAATTTTATTATGCGCTTTTGAGTAACTCCTGGAATCCTTGAAGGAAAAAAATCACCAATTTTACGAGAAAAGTTATTATTATTCATATAATTTAACCCCCTTTCATTAACGTACAAAAAAGACTAAAAAGCTATCAGAATAAATGTAGAAAGTAAATCGGAAATCAATACAAAAGAAATGAAAGGGTGATAAATTATTCAGCCGAGTGTGAAAATTAGTATGAATGTGGTAAGTTTCTATACATATTTTATACTCAAGCTGAAAAAAATATTACTTTCCATACCAAAGGAGTTAAATGTATAATTCGACCCGTTTGAATGTATGTATGGTATCTTTTTCCAAGAAGAATGAAACATGAATCAACTTAAACAGATCAAAAATGGACATTGAAAGCGCCAGTCACGTAGCTATAGCTTTTTCATGGGGGAGTTTTGGTTTTTTTCATCTGATAGGTTCAGAAGGAGAAAGCTTTATTGAAAGTGCCGCCAAAGGCAAAAAAAATCGAGTGCCACGCATTTTCAAGTAAAAGAAATAATGTTAAGTTTTTTTTGAATTCTTTGTTTGACTTGGCTACATATAAAAGTATTTTTAAACATCGTAGAAAAGTTTCGCTCCCTTCTGCTGAAAGGGTTATAAATATATATATATATATATATAAATTATTAGAAATATTTGCCAACTAAGTAACGGAGACGATTTATTTTTTTTAAGGAGCCGTCTCTACGCCGGCACCACCTCAGCCTCTTGGGCGTATCGTGGATTCTCCTAATGTTCTGACTACAGCCTATTTAGCCAATCCGTTCCCTGTATTAGCTCATACAGGTTCTTTACTGGTTGGTTGTAGTCTTCTGGAGTCATTTGGGGTCTTCCATATAGTTTTTGTCTCCTGTGGTCCAGCGTCTCACAGTTGCATTATATGTGCAGAGCTGTTTCGGTGTCCTTTTTGCATCTCCTGTATGTGAGGTCTCCGTTATACAGTCCTATTTTGTTCAGGTGCTCCTTTATGGAAAAGTGTTCCGTAAGGAGCCCCGTCATAGTGCGTAGTTTGTTCCTGCTCAAAGAGCAGTTCTTTTGCTACTTTTTCTGATGGTTCTTTCATAATTTTCTTCCCATGTGTTTGCCTGTGTTCCGAGTCGCCAGTCTTCTAAGTTCTTTCGGTCAGGTAAAATCAACTGAATTCCTGAAATTGTTTCTTCGTGGGGCTCAAAACGAGCTTCAATTTCGTTTACTACATGTTCGATAAATGGGTAAAATATGTTCCGCCGATAGTAAACTTCAGCTGTGTCCACTCGTACATTACTAGGGTTGATTTGTCTTCCAGTTACTCTCGGAACACTCATATCAACTGAACTTAACTTTTTTCACACTTGGCAGGCGCAACTATTATAAATACTCAGAAATTCAGTTTCTTAAAGCTTCAGATCCAATATTGATGAAAAATATATTATTTGTATTTCGTAATTCGTATTAAATGTAATTCAAATATTGCGGCAGTAGGCTAATAAAAAATTATTGAATTTTCTTTGGGGGGGGGGGTGTGAACCCCCAAAACCCCCCTCTTATATACGTCCCTGGAAAGCGCTTTCAGACGAGACAATTTGTGGCCGGCTACTAGTGTCTGAAAAGAATCGCGCGGCTAAAAATACAATAATGTAAATAGACGCATTCACACGAGACACAGTTAAGGAATAGCGCGCAATTATTTTCAGACACTAGTAGCCGGCCACAAAGTGTCTCGTCTATAAGCGCTCTAACTTGTTGATATACTTGTACAGTCTCCCAAGTTTCGTCATTGATCTGTGCGTTGGGTGAATGCAGAGAGAGAGCGATAGTCAGGTTGCAATAACGGCACCGGAATTCTATTTGATTTTCTGGTATGGATTCCAGGACCCACTTAAATCGTGGGAAATGAAGCAGCTTGCTAGAAAATGAGATCAGTTCTAGTATATAAATTTCGTATGGATTTCGAGTACAGTGAAATCGTGGGAAATGAACCAATGGACTGGCTTGCCAGGAAATAAGGACAGTGTCAGTATATAAGTTTGGTGCCCTAGGTAGGAGTGGACTGAAAAGCAAGTGTCTACTGAAATGAGATGCTAGACTTCAAGCAAGTCAAGGCGTTTATCGAAGGACATTCAGACTGAAGCCTCAAACTCGTTGAAATTGGAGTGAGTGATGAAGGAACAACTCAGGTCTTTTTAATTCTTCATGACAGATATATACAGATTACGAAAAGTCTATTGGCGGCACACGATTTACACAAGTACGACAAGGAAAATATAAGAAAAACTACTGTCAGCTGGTTTGCTTTAACTCCCTAGGCAATCGCACTGTACGTTAGCATAGGTAGATCCAGGCAGTAACCCTGGGGAATGTCACCCAGGGTTACTGCCTGGATTTACACTGCCATCATCAGATCTATGCTAACGTAAGGCGCTATTGCCTGGGGAGTTAAAGCAAACCAGCTGACAGTCGTCTGTAAACTGGATCAAATTCAGAGAACAGCATGCCTCAATACAACAGGAGGCATGAGAACCACACCAACCAGAGCGATGGAGCTGATCCTTGGTCTCACTTCCCTTGACATACACATCAAGGAGGTTATTTTGATGACCATGACACGCTTACGCTCTACCGGTATACAACCTGACGTAGGATCTGGTAGATTGAGACGTAACCTATGGCGTGAGGCACTCAATGAGGTCCCACTGCTGCAGGCAAATACAGACGCAATCTCACCACAATATACCTTTCACAGGCCCTACAAGGTAATCATTAAAATAACACACAAGACACATCAGAAGAAGGCGCACTCCGCATCTTCACGGATGGCTCTAAAACCAATATGGGCTCAGGATGTGGAATTTACTCCAGATCTCTGAATCTAAACATCAAATGGGCGATGGGCTGTAATGCAGCGTTGCTCAAACAGAGCTCACTGCTATCTACATCGCCGCAAAAGAGATTACCAAAAGAAACACCACAGGTAATAGTTTTTTTTTTGAAAATTCCTATTTTTCAATTTTTTCGACCCTCTTATCGATTGTCAGCGATTTTTGGATATGGAATACGAAAAACTATTACATTATCAACCTTCCTTTAAAATTAAACGCGAAACATCGATAGTTGGCATTACAGTAATAAAAAGAGTGTTGTAGTTTTTTTTTTGAAAATTCCTATTTTTCAATTTTTTCGACCCTCTTATCGATTGTCAGCGATTTTTGGATATGGAATACAAACGACTATCACATTATCAACCTCCCTCTAAAATTCAAACGCGAGACATCGATATTTGGCATCACAGTAATAAAAAGAGTGTTGTAGTTTTTTTTTGAAAATTCCTATTTTTCGATTTTTTCGACCCTCTTATCGATTGTCAGCGATTTTTGGATATGGTATACGAAAGACTATTACATTATCAACCTTTTTTGAAATTTAAACGCGAGACATCGATATTTGGCATCACAGTAATAGAAAGAGTGTTGTAGTTTTTCTTCGAAAATTCCTATTTTTCAATTTTTTTTACCCTCTTATCGATTGTCAGCGATTTTTGGATATGGAATACGAAAGACTATTACAGTATTAACCTTCCTCCGAAATTTAAACGCGAGACATCGATATTTGGCATCACAGTAATAAAAAGAGTGTTGTAGTTTTTTTTTGGAATTTCCTATTTTTCAATTTTTTCGACCCTCTTATAGATTGTCAGCGATTTTTGGATATGTAATACGAAAGACTATTACATTATTAACCTTCCTTCGACATTTAAACGCGAGACATCGATATTTGGCATCACAGTAATACAAAGAGTGTTGTAGTTTTTTTTTTGGAAATTCCTATTTTTCAATATTTTCGACCCTCTTATCGATTGTCAGCCATTTTTGGATATGGAATACGAAAGACTATTACATTATCAACCTTTAAAATTTAAACGCGAAACATCGATATTTGGCATCACAGTAATAAAAAGAGTGTTGTAGTTTTTTT
This sequence comes from Galerucella tenella, assembly GCA_910591685.1. Lineage (NCBI taxonomy): Eukaryota > Metazoa > Arthropoda > Insecta > Coleoptera > Chrysomelidae > Galerucella > Galerucella tenella. The sequence continues at coordinate 46,070 of CAJUYH010001724.1, forward strand.
TTGAAAATTCCAATTTTTCAATTTTTTCTACCCTCTTATCGATTGTCAGCGATTTTTGGATATGG
>CAJUYH010001725.1:0-46106 GCA_910591685.1 Galerucella tenella
AATTATCACCGGGTTCCTGTTTCTTTCAGCCACGTGGCGCTCACATTTACAATACACTTTTGGAATTGATGAAAAGTGAATATAGAAAGCGGGGCTTTCATGAAGTCGTTACTCCAAATATTTATAATAGCAAATTGTGGCAGACTTCGGGACATTGGCAACATTATGCAGATAATATGTTTTCATTTGATGTTGAAAAGGAAATATTTGCATTGAAACCGATGAATTGCCCAGGCCACTGTCTTATGTTTGACGTTCGTAATCGCTCATGGCGCGAATTACCATTGCGTATGGCTGACTTTGGTGTTCTCCATCGTAATGAACTATCTGGTGCGCTCACTGGTCTCACACGTGTTCGTAGATTCCAACAGGATGATGCACATATTTTTTGTTCCACTGATCAAATCAGAGACGAAGTGTCCTCATGTCTCCAATTTCTCAAAAGCATCTATTCAATTTTCGGTTTCACATTCAATCTCTGTCTTTCCACGCGACCAGAGAAATATATGGGTGATATTGCCGTGTGGGACAGTGCGGAGAAAGCACTTGCTGAAAGTTTGGATGCATTTGAAGTACCCTGGACAATCAATCCACAGGATGGTGCCTTCTACGGACCAAAAATTGATATTACTTTGACGGATGCGGTGAAAAGATCGCATCAATGTGCCACAATTCAATTGGATTTCCAATTGCCCATACGATTCAACTTGTCCTATATCAAGTTAGTCATACTATTATTATTATTATTATTTAGTTTTAGTGTAATTATTGTTTATGAATTTTTGTTTGTGAATTTAGCGAGCACGGTGAGAAAACAAAACCTGTTATTATTCACCGAGCAATTCTTGGATCAGTGGAGCGTATGATTGCCATTCTCACCGAGTCATATGCTGGAAAATGGCCATTTTGGCTTTCGCCACGACAAGTAATGGTTATTCCAGTGGGTCCAATGTTTGACGATTATGCAACTGGAGTGAAGGAGCAATTGTGGAATGCCGGTTTTATGGCTGAAGTTGACATTGATCATAGTGACACGATGAATAAAAAAATTCGTAATGCACAATTGGCGCAATTCAATTTTGTTTTGGGTATGTTGTGGTATATATATATGTTTTTTTTTTCGATAGAGAAGTATATTATCAATGGAGTGTGTTTATTTGTATTGATGATTTATTTGTCGTGCAGTTGTAGGTGAAAAGGAGCGCGGTGCAGGTACTGTCAATGTTAGAACGAGAGATAATGTCGTTCATGGTGAAATAAAATTGGAGGAGCTCATTGAAAAATTCAAGAATTTCAAAGAGACTAGAGATAAAAATTGCGAGGAATCATTTTAAAATTAATCTATTGATTCGCAATTATAATAATAATCCTGCAAAATTTATTGAGTAATATTTAATATGCATTTCTATTGCATTTATTTTTATTCATATTTATTGCTTCATTTAAAAGAAAAAAAAAAAAAAGAAATGCCCGTTGTAATACACCCGATGTAATGAATAAAATAATGAAATGGATTGATTCACATTTTTGTTCGTCATTTATATATTACTAAGATAGTAAATTTATTGTGATTTCTATACCTGTAAAATTAAATGCGTATTGCTGTTGAGGTTAAGAGACATAGATGAGAAGATTGACGAATTACTTGTTGGAGTTTGAATTGACAACATCTCCAAGCTCAATTCACCGAGTTTATCAATCACTACGTAATTATTGGAAAAAATAAAGAATAAACAGAAAGAATAGATAAAATTGAAATAATTGTACTTATCCATGTATATCTATCTATATAACGATGATGACCCAGTGACTTTGAATAAAATTCATCAATATTAATTTTATTGTTACTGCTCTATACAGAACATTGGTAATAATTAATCCTACTGATTGATGAGACAAATCAATGGACTGGAGTAATCAACGGAGTGGTCACGATACACAAAAATGTCACATGCCCAGTAAAATTATTCACAAATAAATTTGTAATTATAACATAATGCAAATCGTCTGAACAATAAAATATAAATAGAGAGCATCGTGTAGATAAACACAAAACTTCTGTTCTGTTTATTTTATTATCATTATCATTATTATTATTTTCTTTTTCTCTTTGTTTTTTTTCACATCTGCATTACGATGAAATAAATCAAGTTATAAATGTATAATTTCCACTGGATTTCATACTAAATTATTCGGCAAATATTTCTTTCATTTAAGTTATGTTAATTGTTTGATTGTATAGTAAAAATTAAATGTATATTTGTTTTTTTTTTAAACGTAATTTAAAAAGGGAGAAATATGATAGAGTACAGTTTAGTCAATCGTACTTTGAATTCGAGCAAGTTCCTTCATAAGTTCTCGGCATTTATTGGTATGCCTCGGATAATTGATGACTGTAGAGATACGTATTTCTATTTTATTAAAGGCCTTTTCTTTCTTGATCATTTTATTTTTTTTATGTGTTTATTCACGTTGTTTCCGAAAGCCACATGCGATAGAAGAATGTTTGTTTTTTAAGTGCCGAGTATTTGTTGCTGTTGGCCTCATATCATCGGACAATTAAATTTGTGATGACGGAGAATAATGAAGAAAGCAAAATAGCTGCGTCGTGATGTTTTTTAAATGACGGCACGATTGAATAATTGTGAACAATGACAGCATCCTCTCAGAATTTGAATCCGTCACTTGGAATAGTCGTCGTTGGATCAAATTCAAATGCACCATCAGCCAATTGTGACGCCAAATTCGTATCATCGGCCTACAAATACAAATAAATAACAGTGAATATAATTAAATATTACCAACAATAACAATTAAAAATAAACAAAAATACTATATCAATTGTAACTTACTTCGTCAGAGAAGTATTGTTCAATTATATCATAAGCTAATTTATAAATTTCTACATTCTCGTGAGTTTGAAGTGCCTCAATCTTGTCCAAGCCTATGACAAAAAAAAAAGCCAAACAAATATATTATTTAACATTAGTATTAATCAATTGACAATTTATAATGTAGTAGAATATTTACCTTCGCATTCTTCAATCATATGTGCCAATTGTTCTACCTCGGGTCCAGCAAGTTTAAGCATATTATTGATACCATCGAGTACAACTTGAATAACTTGGGTGTCTTTGCATGATAGTAAATTGCAAAATGGCTCAATAACACCTTCACGTATCAATCGCGCAACCTGATCAATATTACCGCTTATCGTAAAATTACTGATTGCCCACGCCGCCTCTTTTTGAGTTTGAAAATCGTCCTTTGACAAATTAAGAATAATAAGTGGTAATAATCCGGCATCAATAACAGCGCCAACTTGTGATTGATTTCCCGCGGTGATATTTGACAAAAACCATACGGCTTCTTTACAAATTTTATCTTTTGAATGAGTCAATAAATTTTGAAAGTGCGATAATGCGCCGCAATTAAGCACAATTTGAGTTTGTTCATCTGTACCAGTCACAATATTTCCAACTGCTCTCAATGCAGCCGTCTGTAATTTCACCTCTTTGTGGGACAAAAGTGGAATTAATTGTGGCACAACACCACTATCAATAACCATTTGTATTTGATCATTGCCACCGTCAGTCAAATAGCTCAATGCCCAAACCGTATCAACGAGTATCTAAAATAATTATCAATTAATTTATATTTAATACAATTAATCACAATATTAAATTGTTACTGTGTTAATGTTAATTTTGTACATACATTGACATCTGTATGGTGAATGAGTACATTGAGCGCTGGAAGAATTTCCTTTATTGTTTGGACTGGTGGTGGTGGGTCTTTATTTCTACACAAGTTTACAATAACCCACGTGACATTGCGCAAAAATGTTATGGGTATGTCAGGTTTAATGAATGTCAATAGTGGCTGTACCACACCGAGATTGATGACATAATCTCTTGGCACTGGTCCATCTCCAATGATATTTCCTACGAATAACCGATAATAAATTGATAGGTCAACTTTCTTTTCTGTTTTCTCACTCTTTAGACTGGAACTTGTGATTGGATATCGAAGATATTTTATTGTTTAATTACCTAAAGCCCATACGGCTTGTTCGCAAACATTTTGTTGACTTGATCCCAACAATGTGAGGAAAAGTGGTACAGCACCAGCTGCCATAACTGCTTGTGTTTGAGCTGACGTTCCACTCGCTATGTTTGTTAATGCCCATGCTGCCTCGAATTGCAACGAGGGGCTAAATAAAATATATAAATTTTCATTGCTATTACTGTTTACACGAATTTTTTTTCAAGCTTTTTTCAACTATTTATCGTTAAAAATTATTCAATTGTTTTATCGATTAATGCTACTGAACAATTACACTTATTAAATATATTTTTAAACACTTACTTGTTATGCTGCTCAAGGCAGCGTACTAAAATTGGTAAAATTCCACTTTCAATTAGCGGATCAATTGGCGGATTTCTATCTGATGAAAGTAATTTTCTAGCAGATTGCACTGCCCCCAATTGTTCAGCAGGATCTGCGCTCGCGGCTTTATCCACAAGCTCAACCAAATTAATTTTCGACAGGGTCTTTTCAATATCATCATCGTCTAAAAAAAAATTTATCCATACAGCGAACCATATTGTCAATGATATTATTAAATTGATTAATCTAACAAATCAATAGAATTATTTCAGCTTAAAATTCACCAGTAAAATCTGTAACGGGTACATTTCTCCTTTTCTGTAGGGTTTCATCTCTCTTATTCTTTCTCAATTCCACCGTCACTTCATTTCGTCTTCTTCTCATTTCCTAATAACAAAAATATATATTAAAAAAAAAAAAAAAGAATATTCAAATGGTTCTGTTTCATCGGCCATTATTTAATATAATTTCTCCAATTGATGGTTATTAACAGTTCAATATGATAATAATAATAAATGTGACATTGGTTTTGATCGTACAATATATTTGAATAAATATCCATGTATTTTTTTTTATATATAGATCTGTATGCAATAATAAAATAAAGTATGTATAGTATACACTTGGAAAAGTGTTTGAATGACGCGAAATAGTGGAGTAGCGTTGGAAATAGAAAAAAATAAAAATATTATTTGACACGTTGATATTGTGTTAACGTCGCGGGCATCATTGCAATGAATCCTACAAGAATAGTTATGGCAACGGGACAACCTTCATGTCATTTACTCACATCTTGATCTTTTCCTTTGTTCTTAAACACGAGCATTCGATTCTTGTTTTGCATTTCGGCGGCCATTTTTATATTTGCAATAACAAATCTCCGGTATTCACGCGTAATGTGTGATACCGGTACCAGGAACGGGTATAATTTATGTTTCACAATTTATCCAAGTATCCTATTGACTTGTTCACTTCAATATAGCTGCATTACGTCGTGGAAATAGTACAATATTATATTCATTCAGTATGCAATACCATGCATATTGGTAGAAATCTGTATGCTTCTGTTTTTTTTGCCACTTCGTCAACCAGTCACGTTTTTTCTTTTTTTTTCCCACACGCTCACTGTGATATTAAACCGGTAATAGAGGACAAAATGAGTGAAAACGAAGAGATGAGCGTTCCGAAATACCGCAAGTAGACAAGTTTTGATGCATATGGCCGTCGCATTTGGACTTGAGAAACCGGAACACGAGGCACGTCAATTTTCACTCTTGATTGGTTAACTACTGTTTCCCGGGTTCCTATTTGATGTTGGTAACTTGAAATTCATTGTAGCCATTGGTGCATTAATTGTTTCCTGTACTTGGCTACCAATAGGAGTGCGTAAATTTTATTCTATTCCGTTAGAACGAAATTTCATTGGTTGTGCGATGATTTTCACGATCCATCGTTTATATCAACTTTGAATGTTTTACACCAGAGGCACTGTATCCATTATCATCGCAACTATACATATATATATATGTATATACATTATTTATTAATAAATAAATTCTGCCCATTTAAAAACTTTTTTTACACAATTTTTGCTGTATATGCAGATGATTATTTGCAGTATGTAAAGACTTTTAATGAATTTAAGGCAAATAACAAATTGGCTTTGATGCTTTGAGTATTTAAATGTGATACCTAGGAAATAAAAAATGATATATGGAAATGGTCAATGATAAATAAAAAAACTGGCGGATTTGTAGACTTTGGAACATGTTAAATGGCAATGAGATTGCGATTACAATGGTAACAGTATATTTGCAACTCAATTCATTTGTACGATATTGATACTTGAGACACGTATTTTAACAATGCCGCTAAAAAATATTAAAGTGTTAGAATTAGCAGGCCTTGCACCAGCACCTTTTTGTGGAATGATATTGGCTGACTATGGAGCATCTGTAATCAGAGTCGACAGAGTAATAAATCCATAATAAATACAGTAAAAAAAAAAAAAGCAATTCGATACAACAATTAATTGTAATTGTTTGCAGACAGGGACGTCCAAGCCGGACGTTCTTGGCAATGGAAAGAGATCTATTGCATTGAATTTAAAAACGATGGAGGGTGCAGAAATATTTCGGAAAATCAGTGACAATAGTGATGTTATAATTGATCCATTCAGAAAAGGTAGACGGATATTTATTTAAAAGTGATATTGCATTAATTATTAAAAAAGAATATATATAATAAATATTTATTTATTGTAAACAGGTGTAATGGAAAAATTGAAATTGGGCCCCGATAATTTAATGAAAACAAATGAAAAATTAATATATGCTCGATTAACTGGGTTTGGGCAACATGGGCCTTATTCACATATGGCTGGACACGATATCAATTACATTGGTTTATCAGGTGTACATTTTTGTTTAATAAGCCAAATATACATTCAATATATATTAAATCAATATAATTGATATATATGTAGAGAATTTTATACTAAATATTGTGATAAAATGAGGATTAAAATTTACTCTACATTGTAGTAGTTTACTATTAATCTGCAGGGTAATATTTAGTTTAAAAATGCAATTGATTTGCAAAGGTCTTCTGTCGCTTTTTGGTCGAGCTGGTGAGAAACCAACGCCACCAGTCAACTTTGCAGCGGATTTCGCTGGCGGTGGATTGATTTGTGCACTTGGAATTATTCTGGCCCTCTATGAACGTACTGCAAGTCAACGAGGTCAAGTAATTGATGTTTCAATGGTGGAAGGTGCAGCCTATGTTGGCAGTTGGCTCTTTCGTTCCCGACAAATACCCGCAGTGTGGGACAATCCTCGCGGTAAAAATATGTACGTTTCACTCAAATCATATCCCCTTTGACAATTCACATTTTTCATAAATTAATTACAATTATTTATAAATAATACATGAATGAATTGTGATTTAGTTTGGATTCGGGAACACATTTTTATGACACATATGAGACTCAAGATGGAAAATATATGGCAATTGGTGCTCTAGAGCCACATTTTTATTCCATTTTGTTGGAAAAACTCCATTTAACTAATGATTATTTGCCGCAATTCGATGAATTTGAGGAGAATAAAAAAAAATTGGGTGCTATCTTTAAAACCAAATCTCAAGACGAGTGGAATGATATTTTTGATGGCACTGATGCTTGCGTAACGCCAGTATTATCAGTGAATGACGTGATCAATCATCCACATAACAAAACACTAAATACATTTAGCATTGATGAAAATGGAATTCCAATTCCAAATCCATCGCCGCGATTGTCACGTACACCAGGTAATTCAACGGCGATAAATCATTCGAATCCAGTGACTGGTGAGCATTCACGTGAAATTCTCGCAGAATATGGTTTTGATGCGAGGAAAGTTGACGATTTAATTGAATCAAAAGTTGTTGAGCAATTTATTAAAAAATCAAAGCTTTAAATATTATATTAATAATATATAATTTATATACAATTGTATCCAATTTTTAAAATTTAATTTGTCAGAATAAACAATAATTAAATTTCCCGCGTAACTTTATGACAAGGGGATTTTTTTCTTTTTTTCTTTTTTACCTGACGCCATTGTGGATATTTAAATATCCGCCTTTATTGCATGTAGTACATGAGAATACACCGAAATGCAAACTAAAACTGGGGGGGCCGCAGTGAATTGACATCTTCTAGTGCAAAATAACCAATAAGTTGTCTGTAAAAAATTCAGGTGAACAATTGCATTAAATAATTTTATAAATCCACTTATACCAATATTAAATAAATAATTTGTGAATAATCATAATATCATGAATAATGTCGGTAATTTGCATTATTGGATGAATTATGTTATAGAGGTTATGATGACCTTGTTTAAAATTGAAATATAAATACATTACGATATTATCATTAGAATTTCTTTCTTTTATTTTCACGTTTCTCTATAGCGATAATTCATTCCTTTTCTCCTCCACAATTATATGGAAAGAAAAAAAAAAACAATTTGATTTACTTTTAGATTGAATCAACAACGAGAGATAATAAATAATATAAAAATGGGTGTTGCCAAAAACCCAGAAGCAATGGAAGTTGAAATTTCCACCAGTGATCAATTGCCAATTGGAGATGGTGAAACAGGTGAGAAGAAGGACACTGATCTCCAAACAATTTATGATTTGCGTGAGCACACACGACAAATAGAGAAGGCAGTGCAAAACAAAGAGCCAAGATTTATTCTACGAGCATTGAGAGCACTACCAAATACACGAAGAAAATTAAATCCTGTTGTATTGCGCGGAGTTATTGGCGGCTTTTATACAAGATCAGCAGCTGAAAGAGAGGCACTGTTGGCATGGGTAGAGGAGCCAATGGACATGGAAGGTACCCAAGCAGCAATACAAAGGTTCAAGAGTTCAGCATCTCCTCTATTGCCGGAAATCGATGCGTATATTCATCTATTAGTTTTGGTAAGACTGATTGACACAAGAAAATATGAAGACGCTGTTCAATGCTCCGAGGCATTGGTGCAAAAAATCATTGCCCAAAATAGAAGGACCATTGATCTTATTGCAGCTAAATGCTATTTCTATCATTCACGTGCTTACGAGCTCATCAATCAATTGGATAAAATTCGATCATTTTTACATTTACGTTTACGTACAGCCACTCTACGCAATGATTTTGAGGGTCAAGCTGTATTGATCAATTGCCTTTTACGAAACTATCTCCATTACAATCTGTATGATCAGGCGGATAAGTTAGTATTAAAGTCGACATTTCCCGAGTCCGCCAGCAACAATGAGTGGGCACGTTTTTTGTACTATCTTGGTAGAATAAAGGCAGCGAGATTGGAATATTCAGCGGCGCACAAATATTTAGTGCAGGCAATGCGAAAAGCACCACAAACGGCCGCTGTTGGATTCCGACAGACTGTACAAAAATTGGCAGTGACTGTTGAATTACTACTTGGTGATATTCCAGAGCGGCAGATATTCCGTCAAGCTGCATTGCGACGTGCGTTGGCGCCATATTTTCAACTTACACAGGCCGTACGTTTGGGTAATCTTCAACGTTTTGGCGAAGTATTGGAGAACTTTGGCCCACAATTTCGTGCTGATCATACATTCACTCTTATTTTACGTTTGAGACATAATGTTATTAAAACTGCAATACGCTCTATTGGTCTGTCATACTCGCGTATATCACCCACAGATATTGCCAAAAAATTGGGTCTTGATTCGGGAGTTGACGCGGAATTTATTGTGGCAAAGGCAATACGCGATGGCGTCATTGAAGCTACACTCGATCCGGAGAATGGCTATATGCGAAGCAAAGAGACAACTGATATTTATTGTACTAGAGAGCCACTTTTAGCTTTTCATCAGCGCATCACTTTCTGCCTTGATTTGCATAATCAGAGTGTGAAGGCGATGCGTTATCCGCCAAAGTCTTATGGCAAGGATTTGGAATCAGCTGAGGAGCGTCGTGAAAGAGAGCAACAGGATTTGGAGCTTGCTAAAGAGATGGCTGAGGAGGATGACGATGGATTCCCTTAAACAATTAATACACAATCCAATTACAAAATGAACAATTGTTGTCATGTCATTTAATCTGTTTGCTTTTTGTAATTATTAAGCTAACAATAAATAAAAATAATCATTTCTATATACGTTTATTGAAATAATTCATCGAGTCGTTTGAATATCAAGTGGTTTTTTGTATTTTTCTTTTATTTTACAATTGACATATGAAATAATTCATAATTAATAATTAATAAAATATCACTACTGATCATGTATAATATTTTATAACTCTTTATCTTTTATATACTTAATAATATTGAATTATTAGTTCAAACATTTTATTCATATTATGAATTGTTTTGAAATTTATAGAAAAATATTGCTAATTTATTTATTTTAATGGATGAGCATGCTTTTTTTTTTACTTCTTCACTTTTTTCTTTTCTGGTGATATTGACATTTTTGATGATGAGCGTTTTGATGTTTCCGTGGACGCTGATAAATTCTTCTCCAATTGTAAACTGCCATTTGACAATGAATGATTATTATCATTGATTGATTCTCTATCTTGGTTGATTTGTGATGCACTTGTTGATGGAATTGCAAGTCGCGTTTGGGTACTTTCAGTATTAAAGTTTTGCAAACACGTTCGCGAACTCGATTTCAAGCGTTCTTTCCGCTCCTGATCCATTTTCGCAATGGTCGGATGGGCTTTGTACAATTCCGGCATATTAATTGTCGCACATTTAGTAATATTATGAGTTTTATAAATGCCAACAAGGGTGTCAGCGAGTTCAAACATCTCTGATCGAAGACTTATTACAATAAATTGGGCATTTTTTGTTCTCTCTTTAATGTACGTTCCAACAATTGACACATTTTTAAAGTCGAGAGCGGCATCAATTTCATCCATAAAATATAATGGCGTAGGCTTGTAATGATGCAGTGCAAACACAAGTGCAAGTGAACTCAATGTTTTTTCACCGCCGCTCAAATTACTGATATTTTTCCACGATTTTTTTGGCGGCCTTACACTAAAAACTATTCCCTCACTGAATGGATCTAATGAATCGACCAATTCCAATTCGGCTGCGCCTCCCAACGTTATCATTTGATACATTTCCTTGAGCTTTGATGTAATCTCCGCGAAACCAACAAAAAATTCCTCGATCCTTCGTCTTTTTGCCATATCATAGAACGATCTCGATTTATTTCTCAAATTCGTCACCTCCTCCACCTCCGTCGATCGTTTCAAATAAACTTTATCTTTCTCAAAGAAATCTTCAATTATTTGCATATTTGGAACTTCATTTGGCAAACGGTTTTTCGCAGCGGCCAAGTTTGCCACAATAGTTTTTATATCGAGCGATGAAATTTCGTCGTTTGTTAATTCGGGCAATTGTTCCAATGGTTGCTCTGGAATTTGATTCAACTTCAGTGTCTTCATTTTCGCTATGTATTCATCAATTTTTATTTTCAAATCATTCACAATTTTTTCACCGTCCAACAATTTTTGATCAATGTCTATTTTTTGCGCTTTCATTTTTATTTCACGACTCGATAATTCTTCCAATTTCGCTTTTAGATCACCACCGGCCTTATCTTTATCTGCCAGCGCTTCAGTATAAGACTCAATCTCTTGAAGAATAATTTTTGCCTCCTCTTCAATTGTCTTCTTTTCATTTTGAATATCTTTTATACGCTCTTGACACGCTTTCACATCATTCTCGAGCCTCACTATTGTCACATTTGTTTTTTGTGTATCGCGCTCTGCCATTTTAATTCCAACTTCCAATCGGCATATTTCACTTTTAGCTTTGTCTATTGACTTTGTTAACTTTGCTATTTTATTCTCTTGCTCTTTCACACGATTCCCCGAGACTTCATCAATTTGATCATTAATTTTTTTAACTTTCTCCTCGGTAGACTGCGATTGTTTGCGTACCACATCCAACTGATTCTTCGCCTTATCCACAGTATTTGTAAGTTCAGCGACTCGTGCAGGATCGGCAACGGAATTCGCTGCTTTTTTCGTTTGTTCCTTCAATTCCTGTTTCATTAATGGCGCACTCTTATCAAGTATATTCAATTCAGTCGTAAACTTTTCTCGGTTAATTGTCATTTCATTCAATGCATTGGATAGAGTGTGAATTTGTTCCTCTATTGGCGGCCGTTCACGTTTCAATCGATTGCACTCCTCATAAATTTCATCCAAATTTTTTTTTAAACTTTCAAGATCACCTGCTGATACTTCACTACGTCTTACATGTTGGCCAATACGTCCACGAAGAACAGTCCGACCACCACCGCTCATTGTCCCAGACATTTCAATTAATTCTCCTTTCAATGTCACCACACGAAATCGCTTTGAGCCATAAGCAATACGCGTTGCTTGATCCAAATTATTTGCAACAAGGGTATCCTGTAGACCATAATAAAATGCCGGGAGCATTCGTTTGTCCGCGACTTTGATTAGATCAAATAATCTCGATACATTTTCGGGCGTTTGAATTTTTTCATTGCATTGCGGAATGAAACGTTGTAGCTTGTCCAATGGAAGAAATGTACATCGGCCAATATCATTGTCACGAAGAAATTTCATACATGCTTGACCTGTTTCAACTGTGTCAACTACAACATTGTCCAATGGACCACATGCTGTTGAAACAGCCACATCATATTTACTGTCAATTGCACCGAGGTCACCGAGTCTATGAAAAATACCTGGCAAACGGCCCTGTGCCTTCTCTTCCATCAATGCATTGATAACTTTATTGTGGGATTTGGATGCTTGCATTGACGCTCTGTCCTCTTCATATCTTGCCCGCATTTTTTCCAATTGTTTATTATAATCCCGCTCACTTATCTCTATTTCATTCAATTTTTTTTTCGCATTTGACAAACTCGCCTGTGTCGCCGGGATTTTCGTTTCCAATGTCAATAGCTGAGTCTTTCGGTCTTTTATTGAGTCCAATGTCGTATGAAGATTCTCTTGTAGCTGCGTCAATTTTTCCTGCTCATTTTTTTCCGCCAATGTGTACATTTGCAATTCTGATTCGGCTAAATTAAATGTTGCTTGGGCATTATTAACATTTTCATGGTGTGACATCAATTTCGCCTCTAATTTCGCACGTTCTTCTATTAATGGCTCAGTTATTACTTTCAATTCGTTAATGAGGGTGTTCAATGCTGTCTTCTCTTTTTCATACGTTACTGTATTCTTTTTTATCAATCCATTGTATTCCTCAATTGTCGCTGTATTTTTTTCCGGTAATTTTTTCAATTCCTCCAACTTGGCTTGCTCAACTTTTACGGAATTTAAATTTGATTTTCTTCGATTATTCACTTCAACAAGTTCGGCATGAAGTGCCTCATCTTTCTTACGTATTTCATTAAATTTATCACTGGCATTGTCTTTTTTTTGCTGTATTGATGACCATTTTTTACATCGCTCCTTCAATTCACGATTCAAAATTGCCATTTCATTGCGAACATTCACCATATCATCCTTCAATTTTATCGAATCATTTTTCAACTCTTCGTGACTGGCCTCGTTATCCTTTAATAGACCCGCAGCTTCATATTTTTTACATTGATACAATTTATTTTGAAGTTTCGTTATGATATTCTCTGTTTTCAAATAATTCACCGCTTCTTGCATTGGCTCCTGTAAATTTTCACGCTCTTTCTCAACTATACGCAAACGATTCATTTTTTCCACCAATCTCTCCGACAATGAATCCACCTCTTCCGTTAATTGTTGCAATGGAATTTTATAGCGTGCCGTACCAATTATATCTTCAAGAAACTCCAACATACCAACATCATGTTCATTTTGCGCTTTGGGTTTCATCATTGCTATTTGTTCAACTTCACCTTGAAGAATTAAAAAACGATTGTGATCCAAATCAACACCCTCAGCTCTCAATAATTTTGCTATATCTTTGAATTGCACTTTTTTATCATTCAATTGATAATATGATGAATTATCTTTGAATGCTCTTCGTGATATTACAAAATGGCTTTCTGGTACTATTTCATAACTACATTCTTTATCAATAACTTTTTGAAAATGTACAGCCACTGAACAACTATTTTCATTTGGTAATTCACTGGAATTGTGAATCAATACGGATATTTTTTTCGAACGAATTTTACTTGCCCTGTATCCAAATACAAAGAGCATTGAGTCGATAACATTGCTCTTGCCACTGCCATTGGGGCCAACAATTGCTGAGAAACATTCGTTGAATGGCCCTACTACAACTGTACCACCATAACTTTTAAAGTTGATATTTACAATTTTTGTGATCATAAGTCGCGGCCCTTTATTGTCACCAACATTTGTTTTAATTGGCGGTGGGGGTATATAAATATTATCGCTTATTCTCAGACCGCCTTCTTCATCAGAATCAATGGCATTTTCCGCTTCGTCCACATCCATTTCATTATCGGATAAATTATCATTTTGTTGGTTTCTTCCGGCCATATTTTCATTTAAAAAAAATTCCTGTTTATTTAAAAAATTGAAAAAAATAGGGTTAATACTGTATTACTATTATTATTATTATTATTATATATATAGATTGTTAATTGGGCGATGAATGAGGTTATGTCGATAACGCCTTTTCCCGCTTTAAACTCACGGCGTCACTTCAATTGCCCATTCAACGACCACTTGTTAATTTGCATGCAAAATTACACTTACCCCTAATTGTTTTTCATCTTCCCGCAGGAATTATTAGCGCTGGATGTATCATTAATATTCTTTGAATTCTTTCAACAATTATATTCCAGATGTTAATATCTATGAGCACGAAAAAAACGTTGTAATATTTAAAATTTCCATTTTTGTTTTATGGCTGCGTGCGTCTGAAAACATTGAGAGCCACTACAAGAAAAAAAAAAGAAGATTATACGATTGCAACGCCGCGGACTGAAAATACCCGCGAAATCATTTAAATTTTGAATTTACACCAATGATTATTGAGTTTCATTTTTCTTGCAATGGAATCAACATTATCGAAAATTCAATTTATAATGATTAAAAAAATATATTTATCCTGAGTAATATTAAGTAAAGCAACTTTGCATGTATACAGATTATTTTCCTCCCAATTTTCTGTTGTTTTTTGAGGTTAGATAATATTTACGTTTAATAATACTACAAAAGTAGGTATATTTTATTATTACATCAACAATATACATTTAATTGAAACAGATAAAACAATATATATATGTATTTACATATAATAAAAAAACATTTTATTGCTATCGCATATACTAAATTGTATATAATATACACATACTATTAAGCAATGGCGTCAGTGGGATTGGTACAAGTGTATCGCAACTGAAAAGCCGCCATTTCAGTCGATGCTGTGGACGCGCAATCGTCATAAATTTCAATTCAATACACCCATCAATATTATTCATTACCCATTTGTCAATTAATCAGAAATAAACAATGAATTGTTACAGTACAACCAAGTGAATAATCAATATTAGTAATTTGTGTCCTCACATTCATAAATAAAATGTATAGTTTTATGAGACGATGGTAAATCATACTGGAATCCTGCTTTGTTGGGCAGGTGAAAGATCAACAGCAGATCCACAATCCATTGAGTATTTATCAATTATAAAATTCCAACAAAAATATTAACAAACAATTGCAGGTATGTTTAAAAATAATATTTCATCACTGATACAAACATACATTATATTAATTTAATATTACTGACAATATAAATATAAATAAAATTATCTATCCACAATATAATTTTTTGTTTTTTTAAATCTTATTCTTCTCTCTTGGTTTTTAATATAATTAGATAATTAATCTGTTCACAGTGATGACCTGACCTCTCCAAAAATGACGAAACAAAATTTGTGATAAGATATTGAATCAAATAAATGGTGGAATGCTGCGAATATTTTTGATTGCGGGTGATTAACACCAATGGCTGATGCAACATAAAACGAATAAAAATAATATTGCAAGTTTTTAATTAATGTATATATTACATTGGTCATGAATAGTCGATGAATAATACGTGATTGTTACAAGTGTGTGTTTGTGTATGGAGGATAAATAAAGTAATAATAATGTGGGCGATATTTCGAAAAATATGCCGTACATGGCCAATTGTATTGTCGACAATTCTTGTTATTTTCATGGTGTTGATATGGTCGCACAATAAAGAGAAGAATGGGAGTGATTACGGTGAGGACTATGTTGCTCTGAGGTGAGTTAAAGTTGAACATGTAGTTACGTGCGTCGCACACACACACACACACAGTCCTCTCACACTCCCTATACCCATACAACTTTACAGTTATGTGGTTATAATGACACTGTGAAATTCTTCTTATATGTTATATTATATGTTGTACATGGAGTTGAGGAACAAGTTGTCATAATTTAACTTGCTCTCTAGACCTTGACGATTCGTGTTCTAAGTAGGCAGTAATTAATTTCAATTATTTTTAATATTACTATTTTTTCTTTATTTCAGTTCGTTTCTTCGTACGTTATTTTTTTTTTCTTCTCTGTTTTAGATTATCCGACGATCAAAAAGATTACATAGACCATAGAGGAATTCATGTGGTTGTGGGGCATTATATTGGCGATTCAGTTGATCCTATGAAAACGCCAAATGTTACCAAGGAGATTGTTAATAAAAATATGTTCGATCCAAAATTATCGTATGGCAGAAATGGCGAACCTGTGCTTATACCATCAAAAGAATTTCCTGTTATGCAACAGCTATTTCAAATCAATAGATTTAATTTGATGGCGAGCGATCGGATACCGTTAAATCGTACATTGCCCGATGTGAGAAAAGTAAAGTGTATTGCACGCTATGCCAATGTTAAACGATTGCCCAAAACGTCAATTATTATTGTGTTTCACAATGAAGCGTGGAGTACACTGATGAGAACCGTTCACAGCGTTATAAATCGCTCGCCCAGACATTTATTAACGGAAATAATTCTCGTTGATGACAACAGTGATAGAGGTAATGTGGCTAGATTAATTGTACAATAGCACGAGTTTACACCGTTGTTTGCACTGAAAAATTTCAAATTCTGATGAAAACCCCAGTGAAAAATTGAAAATAAAATATATTCATAATTTTAATCTGCGACATGATAAAAATAAAAAAAATGTTTGCATTTTATTGTTGCATAGAATTTTTGAAAAGTCCATTGGACAATTATGTGAAGACATTGCCAGTGTTGACAAATGTTATTCGCGCTGTGACACGAGTAGGTTTGATTAGAGCACGATTACTTGGGGCAAAAGTGGCAACTGGCCAAGTGTTGACGTTCCTTGATGCGCACTGCGAATGTACGGTTGGTAGGTGAGCTCTGACAATTTTCCATTTATCATTGGTATTGCATGACTGTATCATTGAAATATTGTTTGCATTGATTTTCAGGATGGTTGGAGCCACTATTGGAAGCCATTTCTGAAAACCGTACGCGAGTTATATCACCAGTGATTGATATTATTAACGATGATACGTTTGCATACACCAGGTAAATAAATGATGATAAAATTAAATGGAAAAGAGGAAATGCGTCCAATTGAATAATTTGTTGATTTTTTAAAAGGTCTTTTGAATTGCATTGGGGTGCGTTCAATTGGGATTTGCATTTTCGATGGTTAACACTCAGCGGCCCATTAATGAAAGAACGTCGTGAAAATATTGTTGATCCATTTAAAACCCCTGCAATGGCCGGTGGCCTCTTCTCAATGGATAAAAATTATTTCTTCGAATTGGGCAGCTACGATGAACAAATGCAAATTTGGGGCGGGGAAAATCTCGAATTGTCATTTCGCGTTTGGCAATGTGGCGGGAGCGTTGAAATAGCCCCATGCTCTCATGTCGGTCATCTCTTTAGGAAATCATCGCCGTACACATTTCCAGGCGGAGTTGGCGAAATACTTTATGGGAATTTAGCGCGTGTTGCTCTAGTTTGGATGGATGAATGGGCGGAATTTTATTTTAAATTTAATCCTGAAGCCGCGAGATTACGTGACAAGCAGCAAGTACGTGCACGTTTAGAATTACGTAAACAATTGCAATGCAAAAGTTTCCAATGGTTTTTGGATAATGTTTGGCCCGATCATTTTTTTCCAAAACCCGATCGTTTTTTCGGTAAAATAATTCATATACCAACGGGAAAATGTTTAATGAAACCATTGCCAAAAGGCATGTACGCACAGCCGTCAGGTTATGTTATCTATGAAACGTGTATACATCCGCCAAGTCTCAGTCAAATGTTTGTAATGACTGTTGATGGAGTAATTATGACGGATGAGAGTGTGTGTCTGGACGCACCGGAACATGATACGCGACATGAGAAACCCAAAGTAAAGATAATGGCGTGTAGCGGTCTGTTCAAACAAAAATGGAATTACGATGAGAAGGTGAGAAAATAATGTTTCGTAGAAATATAAATTATATTGTTAGGCTGCGGTACTTTCTATAAAAGGTGTGTACTATTAATTATATGATATTTTCTTTTGTAGAGGAGGGCGTTGATACACACGAGCTCGGGTATGTGTCTCCATGTTGGTTTAGGCTCGGATGTGGGGCCCGTCATTGCTCCGTGCAACGGTTATGTTGAACAACAATGGCGACTTGAGACAGTCCCTTGGAAATAACTACAATAAATCACTCAAACTAAGGAAATAACTTTTTTTTTATACATGTAAATATTAATAACAACAACAACAACAACAATAATAATAATAATAATAATGCATTTGAAGAAGAAAAGTGAGATATGGAATTTGTTTGGCATTGAACAGGTTCTTCATTATTGTTTCTTTATTTATTTTATTATTTTTTATCACTATCATTCATGTACTTTACCTTGGATCAATGATTCTCCTTCTCTTACTGTTCCCAATGTCGCAGTTTAATACTTTTTTTTTTTTTTGCATTTTCACCTTGAAGACCTATAATATTGCGTTCGCATATCTGAAAATGTTTACGACTAATTCGGCAAAGCCTTAAACGGTCAAGTTACAGTATATACTTTTTCTTAGTCGTCGTCGTCGTCGTTGACGACGACGTTGTCGGTGCGAAGATCTTCGTGCATTGTCAGTGATTCATTCGAGGCTGCTTGCGACGATCCATCTCTGTTGTCATCAGTTTCAAGGTTGATGCGCATGCAATCACGTTGCAATTGGTCCGTCATCCTCACCAACATTTTATATATATGAACTTAACGTCCCATCCATATATTTTACTTGTAATCTCCATGTATTTCTTCTTTTTTTTCTCCATCAATTTTATTCACTCGTACAATTTTGCTCTATTATTTATCTATTTATTTAAGTATTTTCGTTTTTTTTTTTGCAGCTTTAAAAATGTTGGTTGGACTTTTATCATTTCACGTGTGAGTTTTTACATTAATTTTCTAATTCTCTTTTTTTATTTTTACAATATCCATTGTACGTAGTCTGTGACTCTGTCGGATATGACCCAATGGAATTTTTTAATGATACCACGTTGGTTTACACATGAAACAAATTACGAACTCGTTGATATTTTACAGCATATTAAATATAAAAGTTGAAAGTATATTATATGCATGTATACGAAGTAAATACAGATATATAAAGTAAAGTGCAATAAATATAATTATTTATATAAAATTATGATTGAGTAGCTGGAAGCTGGTGTAATCGCAATGGAATATGAACTAGGTCCAATGAGCTATAAATTTATACTCAACTGTGGTAGTGACTATTATTCCTTTTTGCCACCATATAAACTCGTTAAACGACGCGATGACGTTTTAGGTGCGTTGCATCGTGTTCGAGCGGCACAGTTTGTAGAACTGGGTCAAAGTCATGTCCTCCGTGAGGCCAAGAAAGCACATACAATGTGTAAGCCGCTTATGCGGTTTTATTTACACCGCCCTCTTCTCCTCCACATTTTTCCATTGACCTTCAACCAAATTTGGTTGAGATGAGCAAGCATTTAATTAATGTATTTCTATTACACATATACATGATGCCATGTAAATGATATAAAATAATATTATTTATATATTTTTCATTTTTTTTTTTTTTTGTTTTTAATATGATGAGAAGATGGAACAAAGATATAGGATGTATTCTGTTGGAATTGTCGAAATCGTGCGGCATCTTTATAAAGACAATTTGTCTCCTTGGTCACGTTTTCTTTTGCACGTCCAACTGTTCCGGTTCTCACACACCCTATGACCCTGCCACATGTCGACATGTTCTCACATTAATTGTCCACCCGGTGTCCGTCACAATTTTACGGATTTATCTTTATTACATATTAATCCAGTTTTGTATGGACACACCTGTGAAATATATATTTAACAGAAACATTTTTATATTTTAGTGTATAACATTTTTAAAATTTTTTTTTTGCACGAGTTGCCTATGACAAAGTGAAACTTTGTCCATTATAAAATATCTACTTGAAAATAAAAAAATAAAAAAGTAGACTTTTATGACCTTTATACCTTTTTTTTTTTTATTTTCATTTACTATTTGTTTCTTGATCTGACAACAGCTCACGTTGTATATTACAATGGGCAGTAGTTACATTTTAGAGGGTGGTTGGATTAATAAATAAAATTCAATGCACAATTTGATTTATCATTTTTGTTGATAATTAATTTCTTATTTTTACTATTCAATGTTACATATAGACATATATACAGTCACCATTAGCACTTGATAGTGCGTTTACTAGACAATTTTATTAATTATATTGGAATGAAAATCGATTGATTGAGAGAGAGGTCGTTAACTTGTTATAAATTGGAAAAAAAAATATCTTTTACTATCAATTTATTCATGTGCAATGATCGATCTCTCTGGCAATCAATGACAACTCATTCAATGTCCTCGAGATCTTTATAGAAAAAACAAAATATCTCGGGGCATGATGAAAAAAAGAAAAAAAAAATTTATTGTGTGTGTGTGTGTGTATGTTTTTTTTTTGTCTGTTATTTTATATTAAACTATGAAAACTTGAATAATATCTAAAGACACCTTGGTGAATCTCTTCTCATTTGTTCATTTTTCATTAAAGTCAATAAGGCCTTTATCATTTGACATTTCTACAATTATTTACGTATAAATCGGTAACCTCGATGAAATCACAATCGCATTTAAATCTATATATTTATATGATGAAGTTTATTTTTAAAAATATGCGCCCACCATTGTGTGCGTCACATAACAATTCAACAAATTCCATCAATTAATTATGGGATTATAGCAATAAAGAGAGAATGAAAGGAAGAATGAAAAAATTGTAACATGAATGAACGTGTTTAAACAATAAAAAAAATTGGTTAATTATTTCCAGTGAATTTATTTTTTTTTTAATTATCATCGCGCAAAGAAATGTGAAATGGACTTTGGTGTTCAAACGTCGCATGGCAATTTTGAATATGTCAGTTACTCTACAAACCAACAATAAACCAAAAAAAAAAAGAAAAATAGAAGAGAAACATGATCGAGTCATTTGAATATATATTTTTATAATTTGAATATAGATTTTGTGTAGGCTGTATATTTTTTTTGTCGCTTTGTTTTTCTATTTTCGGTGGGATCCCATTGACATACGTCTCATTCAATTTTATTGCGCAATACAATACAAGTATAGACCTGTTAAACAGTGTTTTATGACGTAATTGATAGTGAAATATTTTCAAAAGCATAGAATGTGAGTTTAGCAATGGCAACAGATTGACAACATTCATCAAATATTAAATGAAATTTATGCAATAACAAAATAATAATAATAATAATAATAATAATAATAATAATAATAATAATAATAATAATTGTCAATAATTGCATTGTAATATACATGATATATAATTAAACAATGAGCAATATTTACAATTAAATTCACACAATATCCATCACATGACTCAATAATAATTCTGTATAATTATTTACAAGTTTATAAAAAATAATTTGCTCGTAACAATTTTATTTAACTAACTAAATTGAGCCTCAAATACAAAGTCTACTTCTCTAATATACATACATATAAATATATATATATATATATATATATATATGTATATGTATTGTAATAAATTTTTTGTTTATATCAAAATTGTATATTGTCGAAATTTTGTATTTTCCTATTTATTTTTCATATTCTTTCGTTATATTTATTCACTTGAGCTAATTATAAAAATCCTTTCATTATCTTTTCATCACTCTTGTTCAATCAAATATATTATTTATTTATTTATTTATTTATATATATATATATTATTATTGTGCTATTTTCATTATTTACAAACGATCGCAAATGATAAAATTAATAGTCACACATATTTATCATCACGTTTGATATAAAAATTATGTAAATTTGCTTAGGTACGTGCAGCTTAATCATGTAAATGTCATAAAGACAAAATTTATTAATGAATAACAATGAAAACAGAAGAAACCTCTAAATAAACTCATTCGCAATTTTTGTTCCACATTTATCACATTATTATTGCAAAACTCTCTATCATCTTCTCGTTTATTTCAACTGCTGCAAATTTCACATGATCGGTATATAAACGACGGTGAAATCAATGCACAAAACTAGAACACAAAAAATACCAATCATAAAATAGAAGAAAAATAATAAAACAAAAAATAAACACGGCCAAAGTATTACAAAAAATATACCGATAAATCTAAAACCTTAACGAATTGCAAGAGAGAGTTAAACAGAAGAGAAAAAAAAATAATAAATAAAATAGCGATGAATATTTATTTATAACAAAAGAAGAAAGATGAGAGGAACGGAGTTGTGCGATGGACAATTGAGATAGACAAACGCGTGTATGGTAATAAAAAAAAAAAAAAAAAAAAAAACCCAAGTATGTTGAGAGGATGACTTGAGGGGATGTGTGTACCTATATGTCAAGAAAACAATTTCTACTGCGATGAAGATATAATCGTGTAGATCAATCGCATCTCTCCACTTTATCCATATTTTTTTTCATCATTTCTCTCTTTCTCTCTTATTCTCAATCTTCATGATGATGATGATGATGATGATGATGATGATGATAATATGGTTTGGGTTTTATAAATGCGTGCGTGTTTATTCGTGAGTGTACGCGACCACTGCGGCTTCTTTATTGCGTTTCACTTTCGCGAGATGAGCTGCCACACCGTGTCTGATCCTGGGGCGTGGCAAAATTGTAACGCAAGAATTGACCGAGGCCGTGGCGTACTTTCAACATATACATACAAACACACACCCATATATATATATATTTGTAAGCGCATAAAAGCGAAAGAAAGAGCCGGCCGGTATCATCCATTGAAAGAGGAGTGTCAATAAATAATAAAATAAAAAAATAATGAATAAATGGACATTGGTGATGGGAGAGTGGTTGATTGGCAACTTGGTTAAAATGGTGTTCAATATATATATATATATATATATATATATATATATATATATAAGCCGTTTATATCTATGTAAAAATCCAATGAATTGTTATTAGAGCTTCCCTTGGTGTAGACATTGCAAACGGCCATATATTACATCCAATCAGAGATTCTCGCGGGTTTATTCGTTGCGGTTAGAAAGTATAAGATCCGCACATGATGCATGGAGAAGGGTTGTCCAGCGGAAGAGGCCTATGAATGTATATATGTATATATGCACGCAGTCCGATTAAATCGTCCATCTCCGTCGTAGAGAGTTTGTATATATACAACAGTGGATATTATAACCGAGAGCGATATACATAGCGCGTGTGTGTAGCATTGGCGCGAGAGGAAACGCGCGCGATTGCCACGTTCGTGTATATAAGTAGGTTCGGATGCTGCGTTCACCAGGAGCGCGAATTCCGTTACCATTTTCATTCTCTTTCTCTTGCATATATATATATATATATATAGGTATGTGTGTGTTTGTGTAGATGTTTATGATATTTTTTATTTCTCTCTCCCTTTCATATGGTAGGTTAAGTGGAATTCTGAAATGCGAGCTGGATGTTTGTTAGGTAGTCATACAGACACCACTGGCAATATCTCTAGGCACGTTCATCCTCCTTCCCACGATCACCACCATTTCCTCTCGGTTTTGTATTTATATCCATGTATGTTTGACACGTGTAACCTGTGCGATGTATTATTTCACTTTTTGTTTCATTGTAATTTAATATTTTTCTGTATTTTGCTTTGCATGTTTTGTTTTTTTAGGTTAAACATGGCGGTGCACGCGAGAGACAATTTTGATTGTTGTTGGTATTATGAATTGGGTTATTAACTGTATGCAGTTTGATATTGTATTGAGATATATTAATGGTATATTGAGGTGTGGACATATTTATAGGTTATGTATGGTAATATAATTTTATTTGAATTATTTTTCTGCAATTTAATTGTTTTATTGGCCATTTTGTTTTGATTATCAATTATTTTATGGATGGATTTAAATTTAAATTTTTGTTTCCAATTGTTTTTCTTTGTTTTTATGTGCACTCTTGGATGATCGCGTCATCATTCAGAAGTGTTGAGGTACGCCCATCGATTTCTAATCCATTTCACCATGAAGTAGTTTATCGACGGGCGATCGCCAACTGGCGCGAGGTTTTGTATGTATATAGAGACAGTTTGCTTCAACTGCACGTCCGAAATGAACATTATGAGTATAGTTATACAGTGTAAGTGCAATTGCAAGCGTGCGCCAAGCAAAGGGAATGTTCGCCGCTACCACCGTTTTCAAATTCACTTTCTAGGTCGTAAAATCAACGGCCACGGGGCACTTCCCGCCGGAACGAATGGTCTAATTTTTCTTTTTATTTCATTTTACCTCTTTTATTTATTATTTTTTTTGATTATTCCTGTCGCAACACTTTTTCCAATGTTTTTCTTAGATATATTTCAACTGAATAGACTGTACACGCGCGCAAAGCGAAATTGCGTTCATGTATCGGGTGCGGCTCCAGCATATTTCTTTTCAATGTGGCACGGGATTAAATGAAATCGAGATGTTGAAAAACAAAAAGATAAAGAGGAGAAAAATGGAAACTGCGCAAGGATTACGAGTCGAGATTATTCAAAGTTTGTGCTGAAACACCTCCTGCATATTCCGCCAATATTATTCATTAAGTAAAATATATTTTTATTTTTCTCTTTTCCTTTTTCATTTTTCCAATTATTAGATTGTATGTGTGGTATCGTTTAGTCATTAACCTCCACTTTCTAATCGATATTGCAATATGAATTCCATGAAAAATTTCAATCCGATATAAATAGGAAGAGATGAAAAAAGAAGAAGAGAATAAGGAGAGAAAGAAAAAAAAAATGAAGATAAATAAATGAAAGAGTACCGTCAGCAGAGTAAAAAATTTTGTGTTACACAGCGAGAGACAATTTGGCTGATTGGTCAGCCATATTTATTATTACTCTGCTGGTGATACTTCATTTTCCAATTTTTATCATGAAACAATCAACGTTGATTTAATATTAAAACTCCTGGCAAGATTTTTTACTGTCTTAAAGTTACTATAAAAAAAAAAATAATAATTAAGGCCTAACTATACTACATAGTCACAGGTTTTTCACCTCTCATTTTCTTTTCTTTCATTCCATTTTGTATTTTTACCACTGTGAAACTCGTTCAAACATAACCTACATTCACATTCAATAATCACTTTAATTTCGTAATTTTCCATGCATTAAAATGACGGAAAAATAGTTGGTGGATTATCAGTCACCTCAAGTATTATTTCCCGGTGACAATGGCGGCGTATTGGATTCTCGCTGATCCTCATGAACACTCTCGGCTCTACTCGCGCTACTGCTCGACCTTGAGCTGAGATTATCCCGATCGCTAAAATACGATGAGTCACCACGTTTCTCTTCAAGTTGCAGTTGCTGTTTGTCATTTCTAAAATCGTCATTGGTTGGCGCAAGTAATCCAGGAAAATACGGTATTCCCTGACGCTGTGACGTTATTTTACCCATAAAACTTCGTATCTCCTCGAAATATGATTCGTCAGCGCGTGGCAATTGTCCATGATAACGCGAACGTACTTCATCAAGTATCGTTGGCCCATCCGCATCATGTTTCTTCAAATGTCTATCTAAATTTGTCTGCTGTCCAAAGCATCGCTCGCACAATGGACACTTGAATGGCTTCTCTTTATTATGAATATTACGTACGTGTCGTTGAAGATTGCTTGAAATACTAAAAGACCTCTCGCAATATTTACATTTGTACGGCTGTTCGCCAGTATGCGTTCTCAAATGTCTTGTAAGATTGGCCGAACGGGGAAATACTTTGCCACAAAATTTACACGAATATCGGTCCTTGGGTTTTAATCCCGTTGACACATTCACTGAATACGATGATAAATTGGCATTAGGTTGTGTTTGACTTGCAGCCGCAGTGGGACTTGATTGCTGCTGTCGTTGTTGCTGCTGTTGCTGCTGTTGCTGCTGCTGCTGCTGCTGCTGCTGCTGCTGTTGGCCAACAATTGATGGACTTGATGAACGTTGAGCTTGTGCGGATGTTGTGGAGACTGAGGAGAAACGATTTGATGGCAGTGGTACCATTGTGGGTAAGGGGCGCACTTGAATTTTTGGAAGTTCACTAATTGGCGAATGATGATGAGATCTGTACATAGCTTCAAGTACCAATGGATGAACAGCATGATGCTGTGGAAATAGAACTGGATGATACGGCAATCCCAATCCATTTTGATTGAGTACCTCAATATCATTTTGATTTTCATCCCTTAAATGTTCTTTTTTATGATCAACACGTAAATCCAATGGCTCACAATCAATCTCATTCTCATGTTGAGATTGTGGCGGTCTCGCTGCTGGACTCATATGTGGCTGATGATGATGATGATGATGATGATGATGATGATGCTGCTGATGCTGATGATGATGATTAATCAATGGACTGCTACGTGTGTTGGCATGACTGAGATCATAAGGCAATTCCTCATTGTCTGTCACTCTAACACTCAATGGATAAATGCTCGCCTGTTTTGGGCTTATGTGTCCGGGCATTTTTCTTGGGCTCGAGTCTTTCTCTCGCATGGCGGCTGGTGGATACTTTGGACTGTGCTCGAATGGGGACAGGGTGCTGGCGCTGAGATATCCACTCATCACACCGGCGAACGAATCACCCAATCGTCTGTATCCACTTGGTACCACGACAACACCTGAAACAATTATTTAACACTTTTTTTTTTTTGTTTCTTCTCTAATCGTTAATGAATATTAAATGATTAATTAGTGTTGGTTATAAATATCACATATGGTATATATAAATATATATATATATATGAAATAGTTGAATAAATCTATCTGTGAGTGGATGATTAATATATATATATATACAACTTCAACAGCTTTCTTTTTTTTTTTATTGTGGACTGTCTAACACAATGATCGATAAATTTGTATGATGAATGATGTGGCGTTAGTCAAAAAGGGAAATATGAAATAGAGAAGTGATGAAGGGTTGTGTGTGTTGTATATTGTATATATATATATATATATATATATTTATATATATGTTATGGTTGAGTGATAGAGTGAGGTAACGAGATTGGATTGGGGTTGTTATATAGCATGAACTATTCGTGAAAGTTGCCGTTGAGATTCTTAATTTTAAAATTCTTCCAAGACTCTTTGGAAAATAAATCATCAGTGGAATTGATAAATGTCTCTCATGTATTGCTTTATAGTGATTTTCATGGGGTTTAATCTATGCAGACAGTTGAGATTGATCGGGTGTATTTCACATTTTAATGGGCTGACATAAGTGTTGATACGTGAATTTAGTTACTATTGAGTAATTAGGAATAAGTAACTTGGCGGCCACCTGTTGATTTCATTGTAATGTCGATAAATGACAACTGATTAATTTTTCTGATATAAAAAAGAAAAAAAAAACAGGAGGAATTTGTGTACTTTATTGATAATTCAATGTCGCAATTTATTGCCATGGAATTTTTTTCGTCGTCCTCCATTTTGTGTTTATTGTAAAATTTTTATTTACAATTGATTTTCTATCTTGATAGAAAATAAAAAAACAATGACGAGTCAGTAAATATATATGATACGTGAATGAATACATTGGCTGAATGTGTTTTCAATATAAATATCATGCGAATCAGATTGCAATTGTCGAAGGAGTGTACACGACATTTAATCTGGATGTTGAATCAAGAGAGTGTTGTCTAGTCAGCAGCATCGATGTCACTTTATATCGCGGTGAGTTGAGTTGTAAAAGTGTTATACTGCAGTATATTATATATCTCTATATAAATATAAACGTAACATATACATATATATATGTAAATTTATAAATATACCGCCCTACAGCACCAGGCGTTGATGTCTCCATCAGTAGAGTTTCACTGAGAGCTGCCCCCCTTCAATGAAGACAAGTGGGATATTAAATGCGCCGGGGCGGATTTACCACACATAAAATAACCAATAGACAGAAGCATTTCTCATTCAATCATTTACAATTTTTTTTTTTTTTATATATCATCAAACATAACTTGCCAGTTAATTATCAATTTAGATTCACCTATAAAGTCTATTAAATTTCCGTATTTTAATGATGAAAATTGTTTATTTATCTGACAACATTCATGCCAATAGCAATCATGATTATATCAAACTATTTAATATTACAAATCGTTGAAAATAAGTCAACATAAAATTATTTACGTTTTTTATTTTTAATAAATATATATATATATATATATACATTTATAGAATTAATTCGGAATTTCACCTCAATGATGTTGAGCAATGTTGAAATAATATCCATTGATTGAATGATTGAGATAAATATTTAATTAAATATTATTTTTCCAAACACCTTTTGATGAGTAATTAAAAAATTCCAACACATGAAAAATCATATATTCTGTTTATATATATATATATATATATATAGTAAATTATTATTGGTGGAAAGGATTATATTTGTAGGCATATACATAGATATACCTATGTGTATGTATACATATTTGTGTTTAGTGTGTGTGTGTGTGTCTCAGGAGAACTGGAAGTACCGTTGCTCTCGCTCGCATTACTCCAGTTATATATACTCCTTTATAGCTAGACGCGACCGATCACTCGACTCCACCTCGATCCACAGATGAAAGAGAAACTTGTTCGCGACGTTGGCACGTGGAGAAAAAAATAAATAAATAAATAAATAAAATAAAAAATAGAGGGAGATGTGAAGAATGGAGAGAGAATTATATTTGTATTGTTGGACAAAGATGGATGAAGAGTTAGAAATACTGTGAAAAAATAAATAGCGAGATGATGAGTGGATCGATTGTGACGAGATAACAAGTCCAGTGACAATTGAAAGGAGAGTTTAATTACTGTTATAGGAAATGTGATATTGCGACGATGCCTGGGAGGGACACGAAGTGGAAAGTCACCTTGCAGCGATGTAGGTCCCATCAACTGTATTATATATACTAAAAGTACATTTTGCTATATAGCAAATAGACATTACAAGCTTTTCCTCAGCTCGTTCCACTCGATCAACTTGGTCATCTTGGAGAGCGAGAGTTTGAATTATAAGTGTATATAACCACAACAACTATTAACCACCTTGTCTTCTACGAAACCGTGTCGTCGTCTATGTAGCCGGAAAGGAGAACGTTTTACATGCATCATTGCTGTATTTATTCATGCAGACTTTACCAATGACAAGACAGATATTTATTTAAATGTTCAGTAAAATATTATTGTTGCAATGTTTTTTTTTTTTTGCTTTTTTTTTTTTTTTTTTTTTTTTTTTTTTTTACTTTGTGACATCTTAGTTGATGTTGGATTTCATTTGTAAAATTTATGAAAAAAATTCATGTTTTATTTATAATTTTGACAATATTTCATTGTTGTAATTGTATGAATAATTATTTTATAAATGTATTGCAACTTGAGTTGAAATATATAATAATTCCGATATATTTTCGATAATAAAAAAATATTCGACAATTGATAAAGTAAAAATACAATGAGAAAATGCCATAAAATTATCAAATGAATATAAAACTATTATCGATAAATTATTTTGTACATTCTCTTTAATCATTAACTATCAAATAAATACTTTCAACTCCCAACAACATAATCACTGCTTGCTAAATTCAAACTTCGCATTTGTTCTGTAATTAATGTACCGTAACACCGATCCAATCGTGTTTCAACAAGTTAACTAAACTAAAGCCAGCATTACAAACAAACTGATAATTAAACTGACTCAATATCGGCTATAATCACTCAATGACTCTTAATATTGATTGAAACACACACATAGACACACATATAAATAAATATATAAATGATTAAGCAAAAATACAAATTCAACTGTAGAGATGAAACCAACCAACCAATCAGTTGAATGATATGCAGGGACGATCCAGTTTTTGGTTTATAGAAAGTTAAGATGAGTCCCGGGCGTGGTTGTTATTCACGTCCTTGCTCGAGTATGATTTCTCTCTCGGCATTCACCAACATATTTATATATATATATATATATACATACATAATACAGTGGAAGAGTGCTCTTACGATGCATACACACTCGAGAGCTTGGGATTTCATATATATATATATATATATACATATGTATGTTTGCCACGCCGTTCACCACTCGTTATAGTCGTTTGAACGTGGAACGAGGGCCGCGCCTGCTTTGCAGGCATGAGCCTGCCTGTGCTTGTCAACCCAGTAGGAAGACCGCGTCTCTGCGCGTTACAGGAAAAATATATTGCTGTTATATTTATAACAGCTGTTATATATATGTATTTACGATGCGAATCCAATTTCTTTAATACAAAGCGCGGTCTTCTCAACTGCAAATGCCCAGTGGCAATACAATGTAAAAGTTATAAACAAAGATACCGATGAAATCTGTGAACTCTATATCAATGCAATAATTCTTTCTTTAAATATCGTATTATTTGTCATGATATTTCACTATTTTTTTTTTCGTTTATTTCTGCGTGTTCTATCAGGCTTGTACATAAAAAATGTGATGTAATTGAGGCGTGGTATATATATATATACAGTTTTCATTTTAATTGTCTCTCCCTTTCACTTATCTTTAACTGCGGCGCAAGAGACATTTATTAATTGTCACACTGGCATATATATCAACTGGCGAATTTATTTTATTATTTCGTCTTTCTTTTTTATTTCACTTTTCTTTCATATCTTTTTTTTTTTTTTGTTTTCGTTTGTGTTCTCGCTTGCTATTTCATTTAATGCAAAAGAGGGAGAGAGAGACGTGAGATAAATAGCCGCAATGTAAAGCCCAGTGAGGAATTTTTAAATGGCTAAGTTTTAAATCCCTTTTATTTGCTGCTACTCCTAATGACCAACTTATACATAATGAACCAAAGCTTCTTATATATACACACATATATATAGATGTTTTTTTTTTTTCTATCGCAATCGATGAATGTATCTTGATGTTAATCAATTGTTAGACACCGCGATTGATTCTCAATCTGCTTGTCAATTGGCCAATAAATATATATTTATATATTTATATATATTCATAGATATATATATATATACACATGTATAAAGATTATATTGAAATAAAAGGTTGTGAAGTTGACGCGCACGGGTGATAATCGTGACGATTATAATTTATGACACATCGCGTCCCATAAGAGGTTGGATGTTCTCATGTCAGCGTATTTGAACTGCCCACGCACGTGCGCCAATAGAATGAGAGATTGAAAGAGTGAAAGAGAGTAGTTGAGTTTGTATATATATACATATATATACTGTATAGTATATAGTATATAATGAGTGAATTGCGATAGAGACGCGTGTGTTTCTATGCATGAATATACAGGCACAAACTTGCTATTTCAATTGCGCCCGGATACTTTGTCTCTCACGATCCCAACACTTATATGGTTTTATCTGCAATATATATATATATATATATAATTTGCACACCGTGAGAATGTCTTTGATGTCAAATTAATTTATTGTCATTGAATAATTTTGATAACAATTAATATTATCTTTGATATTTATATAAATGTCGATATTTATTTCATTTTTATTTTGTATAATATATTGTTAATGCAGCAATATATATTCGGCGTATTGTTATTAAATTATTCGACTTTTTATATATTGTCTATTCCGCCCGATCTAAATACATCACTTATACAATTTAAGTATATGCGAATAAACAAGACATCCATCCACATGGAGATATACTGGAATTTGATTTAAATACAAATATCCAGGCTAACCGAGATCTCTTCGTGGGTTTATAATCAAACTGCTGTGTAGAGAGACATTCACCGATACCTGATGGGCTTTTGTAAAGTCACTGGCGGAGAGGGGGAGGAGCAAAAACAAATTTATATATACATATATAGAGAGAAAAGGAGATACACCGTTATGTATATATAGACGGAGCAGTGTCTCCAATTCAATCGCGTCCAATCATCAATATATAGCAGCCACTGATTTTATTTTTATTTTTATTCATTTTCTCTTCACTCTTATTCATTATATTCTCTTACTTTTATATATATTATATTTATTTTTTAACTCACGACATCTCAATGCAATAATTTTTTTTTCATTATTAAATTGATGCCATAATATTTATGGAAGTATTGCAATATTTTATTTGGAGTATAATGCGATCAATTGAAATATAATAATGTAACTTCCGATATTTTTACAGACGTCGTGACCTTAATAGGCATTTCTTTGGAGGTGGCTCAACGAGCTGGCGTCATGACTTTATATGCATGTTTAATGTTTACATATATATATATATATATGTACAGTGTATGTTTGAAGACAATGGGACATCATTGTGCGGACTATGGATGATGACATTTCGGAAGAGTAAATGCTTTTTGCGAGACACTTCCTCCGCGTACAGTTAATTTTCTTTTATCGTCATTTCCATTTACTAATTCACAGTTTGTGCTGTATTGCAATAGTGTGTTTAGAGTCGTAAAATACTGGAGAACAAAATGATTGATGTATAAAATGATGGTGAAGATGCCACGATTATTGCAATATTATTCTCACAGTGTATATAAAATCCAACGGACGTGTTACAACGTGTTTGTTTGTATTAAAAAAATTAATGAGAACGGAATAGTTAAATGATTTTAAAATATAACGCAATAATGACGGTATGATAATGATAATGATGATGATGATGATGATGATGATGGTGATGATGATGATAAAAGAGGAAAATAAAAATACCATTTGTTACCGAGCGGATATCCGAGTATGTGAAATTATAATACAGTGTTGGAGATAACAACACTACATTTTATTTTGTCTTTTATAGTTGAGTAGAAAGTGAAAAAGGCAGAGAAAATTGATCGTATCAAATAAAAAGTTCCACTGAGAACTAGAAATATATATTTATAAAGTATGTATGTATTATTGTATATTTCCTCTTGGTACATCAATAAATCTCGAGAAATGTTGTTGAGTGACAATTGATTATTATACAATGGCAATTGCGAAACGATTATTTTTATTTTCCTTTTATAATTAAGTGTGATAAATAAATTTGAATTACAATGTATAATTTTAAGTAGATTCACTTTGATATGTGATGTATTAATGCAGCGTTGACTTGGATAGTAAATGAAAAATGAGTATTTGTGAGTGGGAGAAAATAGTACAGTGAAATACGTTTTTGTTTATGGGAAAAATTGTAAGCGCGATAGTAAATGTGGAATGTGTTTTACATAGAGCAAAAAAGAAGAAAAACCAAAAAAAGGTAGAATTAAATGAGACAGAGTTGTCGTGAATTATTGACGAGTAGTTGAATAAAAAAAAATATTTCGATTATTTTATTATTTATATTTTGCACTTTTTATTTATCATTTGTATGGAGAAATATTATAGAAACGAAACGCCTATGCGGAAATTATAAGTTAGGGCGGAGCTGGAATATTGATGGGAAGTAATTGATGATGGGAAAAGAAACAAAAATATTGTATTGATGATGAAAACAATTGTTGCAGTAATTTCTATCGTTCACCCGCCACTTTTTCATGCTTGTATGTTCTTGTTTATGCACGTTCCAGCCTGTTTCTCTCATCACAATTTCGTACATTACATTTGTCAGTATTACTGTCATCACTAAAAAATTCGATCGTTCAATTTAATAAAGTTAACAGTGAAGTATATTTGAAAATATTGTCAATTAATTGTAAATTAACTGGCAATTTTTAATTCTAAATAATTGTTTAAAAACTATTGTCATTTGTAATTGATAAAATTGAACCGGATCAATTTAATTAAATGAGTAAATAAATTTTGCTGTGCTCTTGCGTACACAAACATCCTATAGTATAATATTATATATGCAGAGACACAGTTACCTTTCCGCAACCTTCGTGATTCTGTCCCGTGTTTAAATGTAACTTTGTATACGTTCTTGCAAACTTGGTCTTCGACCGGACAATCTCTCTCAATGTTTTTCCTTCTCATATTATGCTGGCCCTCAAGCAACACTTTGTCTCTCTCCAGTTTGCTCATGAAATATTCACGCAGTACGACGAAATCATTGTTTGTTAGTCAACACAATCTCGTTTTACTTTTCTCCACTGTTTCAATCTCTTTCTCTCCTCCTTTCACTCATTCTACTTCGTGTCTAATTTTCTCGCAAAACCATTTTGTTCCTTTCTTCTTTATTTCAATTCGTCTCTCGTATTATAATCCATGACCCATTTCCCCTGGCGTTCAACTTTATTTGGTCATTTTATATCGCTTTTTATCTCCAATTTCTCATTGAATCTCTATATATATATATGTATATCTATAAATATATGTTTAAACAAATTAAAAAACATTGACACAATTGACAATCATCTTAATATTTTTCAAAAGACAAAATTGAATTTTTCCATTCATTATTTCTTCTCAATTAATTTATTAATAAAAATTGATTCATTAATTTTATCATTAAAATGAATTACCGTAATGAGCTGTGACATTTAAGGGTTGAAATTATGATTTGCAAAATTATAGTACATACATACATATATATATATATAACCGAGAGCCTATAATTTAAAAAATAATACTTTTTCATCATTTTTATTTCTTGATTGGATCAAATGAGACTGAATGAAAGAGAAACTTTATACTTTCTTTCTCTCTCTGCTCTCTCTCTCTCTCCCTCACTTTGTGGCTATATATGAATGAATAATGTTGGAGAAGAACCCTCAGGGGGACATAATGAAAAAAGAAAAGGAAAAAAAAACAGTTAGAAGTCACTTTATTGCTGCTGCTGAGTTTTTTATTTTGGTGTATTGCAGCTGGGTGGAAACGTGTCTGTGCACGTTTGGCGATCGGAACTCTTTTGCCGGCAGGCAGACACATTGAATTGCAAGCTTGTTGGCAATGGTTAATGAAGAAATGCGAAACATATATATATATATATATATATATATATATATGTGTGTGTGTATATATAAGAAAAGAGGAAGAGGAAGAGAAGGAAAAATAAGAGTTATGCAATTGTCGTAGATCTTCATTAATTTGACAACGAACTTTGTGAGACTCTCATAGTGAATTCTTTGGCAATGTACAATACAACGTTTAATGCAACTGAAATGTTGAATATAGGCCGTATTATGCAATTGTTCCAATTCAACAACAAAATGTTAACTATTTAAGTAAATAATGTAAATATAAAGTGATGATTTCATGTAGCAATAAAGATTTATCCCATTGATAAACAATAATTTGTGCGTCGTAAAGTGGTATGAAATTAAAAAATTATAAATAGGAAAACGATGAAAAAAAAAAAGAGAAGAAAAGAATTGAGAGAAAAAAAAAATTAAATAAATAGTTATATTTCGTCATTGAAGATTATGCATGGCTGCCTCGCCACATAATTATGTATTATGTATATTATAAATTTTTTTTTCAAATTACGCAGTATAAAGTAACGGTCACGTCCAGAAACTCGTGTCAACCCCGATACAATTGTTGAACAATAATAATAATAAGAGCAGACATCTCTAACACACTCAGACCACAAGGGATATACATTTATTGTCAATGTCTACATATTGTATTTTATTATTGTTATTATTATTATTTATCAAGTTTTTGTCACAGACTGTATGTATGATTATCAACAATTCGATGTAAATTTCATCTTAAATCTGATAACTATATCGAAATTGTTCTATTGTCAATACAATGAACTTGAACTTAATTGTAACGGTTCATTTTGAAATCGATTCGAATTAATCCATTGTAATCGCACGAATGCTGATGGACCGATAGGATATTGGTTAGAGGTGAGACACAGAAACGCAATACTTCAATGAATATATACAAGTATACATGTATATATGTATTCTAAATATATACATTCAAAATTATGTTTATCGATGTACAATAAAGGGAAGATTGATTTCGTGTCAATACGTGTCTGTGCGTGTCTATACTTGTCGTAAAAACACGAAGGAGCATCGAAATTTGTGTAAAGTAATTTAATACGTCCGATATTCCTTATCGCAACAAATAAATAAATTGCTATACGTGTTGAAACTTGTTCACATCTCAATATATATCTATTAATTACACCTAATGTTAATGTCATCCCTGAAATTGCATTTTATATTACCGTTTGCGCCAGTTTATAATATCATAATACAGAGGGAGTAGCAAAAGCAGAAGGACCGTTCATTGTTATAACATCCATGAGAATTTCTCACGATTGTCCTCATTCTCGTAATAGCTGGGGTATTCAAATACATACAGTCCACGCGCGTTTAACCGTCCTGTTGGGCAACATAAAAAAGAAAAAGAAAAAAAAATAATAACAATAATAATAATAATAATAATAATAAAGAGTGACAAATTGAAAGTCCACATGTAAGAAGAGTATCATGAGTTGTAGCATACCTGTACACATTCACACACACACACACACACAGAAATATATGTATAAATATTTTTATACTGTACGCCCGTGTGTTCATATACAGAGAGATGCGTTCACATATACAAAACACCCATTACATACACACACACTATATATAAGTTTATCATAAGATATATATGTTCCCCTCGTAAATTCGCATTATTCTTGCAATCTTTGGCTCGTTTCATTCACATAGAAATGGCGGATACGTTCGGGGTGATACGTTTAAATTTATGTACGAGGAAATGGCGCGGGAGTGGCGTGTTTTAATGTGTATATATATATATATGTATATGTGTGTGTGTGTCTAGAAACAACTTTTGCCATCAGACACATTCGTTCTCTCATTCGCTCTTTCACTATTATATATATATATATATATATATATCGTCTGGTGCTCTTCTGGAATTTTTTTTTTGTTTTTCTCGTTTGTGCCAACGGGAACACACGGTGTTAGGTGATATAAGGATGAACGTGGGCGTTTGATTTTTCGCACGTGCTTTAACGCACGAAGGTGGAACGTCTTGGGAAATGCGCCAGAGCACGAACAAGAGAAAGACGCGACACATCAACATTACTATCGATATTTATGCGTGGATCATCGATCTATATACACACACATATATATATATATATATATATATATATATATGTATGTATATATTGTTACTTCCTGGCTTTCAAATATATATGCACAGATATTGTAAATTAAAATGCGTACAGGCTACGACAGGTTTCGTGCGCGAGTGGGAGTTTTTAAATTGAAAAAATTTTTGATTAATGCGCTGGCAAATGGGACACAGATTACTCTACACTCGCGAATACTTTATTTAAATAAATATAATGGTATTTATTTATATATGTGTTATATACATTATGATTTGATATTGGCAAAGTGTCTTTTTTTTTTTTTTTTTTACTTTTTTTTCCCTCTGGATTTTTAAATGTATTTGTAATTAATTTATATATATATATATTTGCACGTAGATTCATGCGATATATATTTTAAATGTGCATGGTGTGAATTGATACAAGTGAGAGTGCCATGGGTGTGGGTGAATTTAAGGAGATTAAAAATAATAACGTATGAGAGAATGGAGGAAGTGAAGGAGAAATCTCGTTTTTTTTTTTTTTTTCTTCTTCTTCCTCTTTTAAATATATATTACAAATAAAATGGAAGATAAAAAAAAAGAAAAACATTATAATAATAATAAAGCCAAGTGGAAAATATGTTCCGGCACTTTTGACAGATAATAAACATACCTTTTTAGTCATTCCATAATGCAAACTGCTTGCAGGGGAGAGAAAAGAGATGAGTTTTTTTTTAAGTGGGCCACACTCGGTGAGCACGTGACAGGATAACAGAAAATAAAACGATGAGGAAAGAGAGAAAAAACAAAAAATAATAACCAAGTTGAATACAACAAAAAATGAACAGTTGATCCAACCGAAGCACAGTCCGATCTACTTCCTCGTGTTCTCCTTTATATATTTTATTATTTCATTCTTTCTATATCTCACACTCTTGTAAACGTGTTTTTTCCTGTTTTCTAAACACTTTTCTCTGGCACACTGCGCGCACAAGTCCGACGTTCAATTTATCTCCAGCGAACAAGAGAATAGAGAAGAAAATAAAATAAATTATATAGAGTATATTCATGAATGGATGTTTTAAAAAGAGGTGAAGAAAAAAAAAATAAAATACTGATGATTCAAACGATTTATCACGAGAATATAAAACCTCGTGGCTCGCGCACGTGTGTGGATTACCTCAACACAATCCCACTTTTACATAGCTCTCACTTGCATCATTAACAAAGAGTAAATTATACTTGAAACACAATTACTTATGTCTATTTAACTGCAACAGTTCTGTTCACAACACCATTTTTTATATACATACATCACAAAACCAATTTATTAATAAACCACAACAATTAAATTAACATATTTGTCCAAAACTCAATGTCGTTGAATGCAATATAAAAACAAAACAACAATAAATAGTCCACGCTGTTGTCCTCTTTTATTTGTTTTCCTCTTGTTTCTATTCAATATTGCAAATTGATATAATTAAAATCCATGAAATTGCGATGGCAAATAGAATTGCATGTCAACATACACACACCCACGCCCACTCACACATACACACACACACACACACACACACACACTGTCATATACAATTAGTAAATTGACGAAAAAACAATTTTGATAACAAGATATACTGACACCCAATATCGAAGATGACTGCACGTAGGAGAATGGTAATTTAGGACAGGATTGAACTTGTTAACTTGCTCTCGCCAAACAGCAATAAAAATACAAATGAAAAAAAAGAAAGAAAATAAAACAAAACAAAAAATAAAATGACTGGGTGGGAAATGTGAAAATATAAATGTCCGATCACGTAGGTTGTGTTGGGCAAGTTGATAAGTAGGTAGGTAGGTAGATAGGTTGGCGAGTTGGGCGAGTTGTGGCGTGTACGAGACGCGGACACACCGCGTGGATGAGCGCCGAGCTGTGGAATAACCGTGAGAGACGTTGGTAAGGTAAGTACTCGTCTCTCGGGAGTAGCAGCCAAGCACCACGCCGGCACGCGACCTGCCCTCCCTCAGCACTTCTCTCCTTTGAATCTGATCTGTTTCTTCTCTCTCTCTCTCTCTCTCTCTCTCTGTGTGTGTCTGTCCGCGTTCCCCTCCATTCGACTCCGATATAAAAATATATCTCACTCCCTCTGGTATACATTTACTGGTTTACTGGCAATATAATGTTGGACTCGCGGGCATCATCCGTAGCTGTTACATGTTGGTGTGGTCGTTTCTATACCACTCCTGCTACAAAACCCAGCCCAGCCTCCTCTCGGCACCACCACACTCATCCACCTCCCACCCACTTTTATATATATATATATATACCATTTTCTCACTCATTCACTCACTTACTTCTTCACTCTCTCCCTTCCCCCCTCTCTTTTATCTATTTATCTCATTCTCCTCCAACGCCAGTGAGAGACAACGACGAGGCTACTCCGCGCCGTAACCTCCCAAGCACTAATTCACCTTTGCAACTGTACCGACGCCCCACTCTTTTCTCGATTACTATATCTATAAGAGAGTTGGAGATATATATTTATATGGGTGTGTTAGTGTATGTGTGTGTGTGTAGAAAGAGAGAGAGAGAGAGAGAGACTTAAGTCTAAGCGAATGCAGTCTCTGTGACTTGAGACAGGCCAGTTGCCCTAGGACCTGAACTCCATCAGTGTCTCACTCTTGCTCTCTCATTTGTAATTCTTTCGTTTTTTTTTTGCTGTTTGATACAATCATGATGTGAGCTATTGGTAAAACATGCGTGAACAATTGCGTAGCTTTATTCCGTAGAGTTAATTATTGCTAATTGTTTTAATTTGATATTGCTGATGATATTTCATTTTTCTTCAGTTTGTTATATTTATTTATGTTATTTTTATTTAGTTACAATAATTGCGACAGTATTTTGAGACACTTTGGATAAATATTGTCCCCCATTTCGTTTTTTCTTTCTTTTTTATACAGTAATAATTTTTTTTTACTGTACAATAAAATTGAGATTGAAATTAATCGATCGATATTTTTAACTTTTAGTTCAATCAATTTCATTTCATCAATGTATATTTATTGTCATCTTTAGAATAATCTCTCGCAGTGGATCAACAATTGATATTAATCCTATTTACAATTGTAATATTTCAATAAGGTCAATTAAATTTATTATTTATTTGTCTTTATAAACGTGAAAATATTTCTTTGTGTGACGATCACACTACTAATTCTCATTGAAGCGCATAATGACTTTACAAACCTGTTGTTACGGTTTTTGGACAACCTGAATATTCTTTTTTCTTTCTTTCCTTTTCTCTATTCTGTTTTATGTCGAGTTTAGAGCCATAAAACGGGATAGGCCTCTGTCTCTTCATTCACCAGTAGTGCTAAAGTCGCCACTAAAACTATTTACAATATAGACTCAAAGTAAAACATTCTGATAAATTCCAAAAAAAAAAAAAAAAGTATTCACTCCAATCATAGATTTGTTATTTCGTTAATTAATTAAATTATTGAAATAAAACTTTTGTTTCTCCTTTTAATAATAGTAGCAATAAATCAAATATAAAAATAGTGGGACGTAATTGTGTGTGTGTGTGTGTGTGTGTGTGTGTGTGTGTCAAGTCGTGATCTCTTGATCTCGTTGGCATACAGTTACATATATGTATGCAAGAATTATTCATTTCCGTTTATTTATTTATTTTTTTTGTTTATTACATTTTCGATTTCATTTTCATTCGCATATTCATTCCAAGAATGGTAGCAACTCGTAATTGGTTTTTCATGCTATATAACAGTTTGTGCTATTTTATTCTGTCGCACGAGGTGAATACAATCTGCGACCCGTAGCCATTAAGAATATAAAATGCAAGTATGAGCAAGTCATGAGGATGTGGAGTAAGTAATCGAGATTGTAAATTGACTAAGCATTGGATCCACGCGTGGATTCGTGCAGTTACACGATCACCTGGGCCTCGTTCCCCCTTGTCCCCGTCTCATCCATCGCCCTCGTCCTCAAACGAAAAAGAAAAAAAGAAGCAGAGGGGAAAAAAAAAGAAAGGGTTGCGCAATAACTGGTGCGCCAGCTGGTGGAGATCTGGAGCGACTTGACACAGTTATTGTCTGGTGTTTCGAGTGAGAGCTACGAAAATAAATAATAAAAACAAAATAAAAAAAAAGAGATAAAAAAAAAAGGGCAAAAAAAAAAAAAAATATGTATAACGATGCGAGAAAAAAACAAGATTAGAAATACAAGAATGAACAGGAGGAAACCTGTTCCTCCTTCTATCCTCAATAATTGAAACATTGGATTCGTGATGTTGTTTTTTTATTTTATTTTTTTTTTTTTTGTCTTTTAATTCAACGTCATTTCAACATTGGTTCCATGTGACTTGGTTCAAGGATCGCTTGCGCGCGTGTCCAACAAAAAGTATCAGTCTGTTTCGAGATAAAACATCGTTAAATTATTCAATCGATTGTAATAAACTTTTATTACACATATATAATTATTGTTGATGCGTCGCTTATTGATCTCTATTTACAATAAAATTATGACACCTCCTTGAATAAATGCTTGAATAAAAGCAAAAATTCAATATATAATAAACAATCGAAATTTTTACACAAACAAATAAATATTTTAAAACACATACAATTAATAATTATAAAATAATATTCGCATAGTTATATTTATTAAAAAAATACCACCATACATTTTCCTTTATTTCCCATTATATTAAAATAAGATAATTAACGTTTAATGACACCGAGGCGCGCCATGGAATTTACATTGCAACAATACCACAATTGTTGTAACATTGACTGATTATATTTCTGTGTGACGTAGAGCACGTGTGCAAAATAAATGCGGGTTGCTGCGTCACTACAAACGTGTCATAACTCGCCCACGCCACTACGTCACTAGAATTACTCGGCACATACAAACCAACAAAACGTATTGCCACCACTAAGGGGGATGATGAATATCGTTTCAATTGACTCACATTAAGTTGAGCGAGACATATGTCGAGAGTGCTGGCCGTATACATAAAATAATAGTAGGTCAATTAGATCGTTAGATCATCTCGATTGTGATCAAAGACGTGTTAAAGATGACTTGTGCAAGAGGCGGCGAGTTGGGTGTCGGATATAAATACTAGAAGCGCAACAGCTCAACAGTTTGCTATTTTATTGTTTTGATGTGTTGTTTGGTGGGCATTTATATATATATATATATATATATATATATATATATATATATAATATATCTAAGTATATCCTAATAGAGATAGTGCGCCGTATGTTTGAATTGGGTCGACATGAACATGACGGCTTTGTAGCTTTCATTCGGATTAGAACGAAAAGCCGGTATACAACAGGGATTATGGGGATATAATGAAATGCTATTGAGCAAGAGGACGATGTACAACATGTATAGCTATAAAGTAAAAGTCTTGCGTTATATTTATATATATATTTATATATTACAATAAT
Organism: Galerucella tenella; assembly: GCA_910591685.1. Classification (NCBI taxonomy): domain Eukaryota; kingdom Metazoa; phylum Arthropoda; class Insecta; order Coleoptera; family Chrysomelidae; genus Galerucella; species Galerucella tenella. Next base: position 42,998 of record CAJUYH010001725.1, read on the forward strand.
AATAATAATATTACAAGAGGTATATGAGGGCGATTGTGTTTGATTCTGTTAACAGGATTTAAATGTATTTTCTATTGAAAATGAACAGTGAAAAAGTCCTAATAAAGCCACCATGGAAAATTCAACACCCACCAATGTGGAATATACTGCATTTGAATCATTTGGTTGAAGTGTTGGAGAATCAAAGGTCGGTAAACAGACACGCCATATTCGTTTGTAAAAATAATTATTGCTGGATTAATGTGTGCCTGTATGTTCCAGGTGTTTTAATACTGCTACAGTGAATGTAAAGAAAATTCCATATTAATTAGTCAATGGTTCTATTTAATGGCGGTAAGTTCACGATTATTTATTGTGATTTTGACATTTTTCCGTTGAATTTTCTCTCACCAGTCAGTTAGAAATCTTTTTCAATTGTTGTTATTGTTGTTGAATATTTTTTTTCTCTTCAACTTTAATGTTTGAAGCATCAACTTTTATATTCGCCTCAGGACAACATTAAATCTTCGTTTTTAACTGCACCATTGTGGAATGTGTTCATGTCTAAACGTGCGCGAATATCTCGTGCACACCTCGAGTGATATTTGGCCGTTGATATACAATTTAAACGTAAATCACTTAATGTCATGGTACTTTGCCAAATCGATTGTATTGCATTGAAGATTTGGTTCGAATTTAATGTGCAAACATTTGTGATATATAAAATATTGAAATATCAAAGGGTTGAAATTGTGATGTTGGTTTAAATAAATAATTTCGAATGTCCATTGCAATTTATTGTCCGCCATTATTTCACATAATTTATTGCACATTATTAGAAATAACTATTTATTACTATCAATAAATTTAAACTGATTTAAACATAAAAATTATCATAAAAATTCTATTTATAAATTTAAATGTAACATTTAAATGAAGAATATTTACACTTTTAATTGTTTATTGTGAATTGATTTCATTGGCATTGCCATAAAATTAATTGGTGCTGTAGATAATTGACAATGGAAGAATGACGTAGGTATATTTCATCAAAGATATGTTTATAAATGAAGATATATCTGTGGAGATTGGTGATCAAAAGTGTTACGCTTCACAGTGGGAGGGGCATAAGTTTAATACGCGACACATTCTTTATATACATACATACATTTGTGCCTACGTAACTGTCATCGACAACGATGCACATTGCAATAATACTATTTACGTGAAACGCCCATATGAACATTCAACAGACACGTAGGTTCTCGATTTTATTCAGGGCTCATATTAATTGTTGCTCATATAAATATCGTATCAAAATATCAAATAAACAAATATATTTAATTCAATAAAGATAAAAATAAAAAGTCACAATAACATCGCATATAATTGCAAATTAAATATTGTTTACTCTATGCACGTTTGAACATGAATAGACAGGTTAAAATATAGCATTAATATATATATATATATATATATTTATCATTTAACCTGAGATTGAACTGTTGCGAATGAATTATTGAACAGTATACAAACGATATGATTAAAATAAATATTTTTAAACATCATTGGACAAAACATCGCGAGATTTTAAACATTTTTTCCTTTTTTTTTTCTACTTGGCATCGTGTATCGATGGCTTATCGTTTCATTGCATTTTTTTGTCTCCCACTCTCACTTTTTTCCTTCTTTTTTTTCTTTTAACACAGAGATTTACAATAAAAATATTAGAGTCCACTGATCATGACCTAAAAATCTCATTATCGATAATTCCACTCTACACTTGTTCAATAAACCATTAAATAGAATATATATAAATACATAGATGTATTTGCTGGAGCATGGAAGCATGATGACATTGATGACTAAACATCAGGAGTAGCTGAACGCGTTTGATGGTGGCTGGACAAGGTCTCTCACGACACACTCCACGTCCGGGACAATGCGCCATAGCCTTGTGAGCACACACAACTTTATCTTTACAGTTTGTTAACAAGCAAAAGTTGTCTCGCGCGTCAATGTTGGATGCTAATATGGCGTTTCAATGTAACATTGATTCTCGCGCGCACTCCATGTGTCGACATATTCTTTGATGAATTACTAAATGAATTTCACATAGATATATATATATATATATGTTAAATGAGTGTGTGGCATCTGTATGAGCAGTGACAAGTGGCGTACCAGGTGGTCTGACCAATCAACAAACTCAACTTTTATAATGAGAAAAAATTTCATATTATTTCATATTTTTTACTATTTATTTATTTATTTATTTATTTATTTATTTTTTGGTAATTCAACTGATTATGTATTGGTACATATAATGTATATATGAGTGTACATGATGTGTTGTATATATGCCATATGGAATCCACGGGGTTGCCTCATTCCATTCGCGATATTCTACATTCTTCCCACACGTGTTAAAACACGCATTGGACCCATATATATATATATATATGTACGTGAGGAGTAAACGCGCGCGCGGATGCCTGCTCTTGATACGCTTCACTACCGTGGCCATTCCATTTATGGGGCAGAGAGCATCCAAACCGTTTACGGGATAGCCCCATTACCAGGAAGGTGTATAAATGTATAAGAGAAGATCAGAGAGGCGCATAGCAGTAGTGTAATGATGTGGCAGCGTACATATATATATATATTGTAGAGAGTATTGCAGTTGAGTTGCAGTATATAGAAGTGAGGAGGGGAAAAAAAAAGGAAGCGACAAAGAGAATGATTACTTGGTAATTGTTGCAAGCATTAATCCTCACATTACGAACTTTCATATGATGTCAAGTCCAATGTGCGTTGTTGTATTTTAAAATTGCAATGACACACACTGTGAATTAGTTTGACAGCTGTATATTTTATTTTATTGAGTGTGACAAAAAAGGTATTCACACCTGCGTATTGAAAATGGAATTGTAGTGAGATAAGAAAAAAAAAATAATTATAGAAAGAAATAATAGTAAATGAATAAAGTATCATGTCAATTGTTTTGTTTACAATCTGAAAGTGATAGCGGAGTGAAGATCTTTCATGTAAAATGATTTGTTCTACTTTTACTATATAAATATATACATATATATGTATACATATATATATATGTATACATATATATGTA
>CAJUYH010001726.1:0-11450 GCA_910591685.1 Galerucella tenella
GGGAGGAGTCTGGTCTCGCTGCTATTGTATGTCTATGTATATACATGCCATGATGATATATTCGTGCAAGATGGTAATAGTACGTGTACTCTGTGTAACGACACCAGCTACTAAATACCAACGTAGTTGTCTTGTTATAGTTCCTACAACAAGGAGAATTGTAGAAGTTAATTTTCGTGGTGTTGAGGAGAATGGAGAGATTAAAGAATATGACACTACCTAACAATTCTTGACCACAACAACCACCAACTTGACCTTTGAAGTTGCCAGCCTGTGTCGATCGACTTACTTTTTCTTGCTTCTATTTTTTGTATCATCTAAAACATGTCAGTCAACAACGTACAGTATTGCGAATCAAAAATATTCATTGGTGATAAGAGTTGATATACTACCAAGAAAATAGTTTCATTCTAACCTCAAATAAGTAGCCAATCTGTTGAAATGTTTTATTGAATTTATTATTTCGCTTTGATAATGGAAATGGATATAACAAGAACTATTGTGTGAGTATTAATTGATTATTGTTGAGTTTCAAAAGAGATGACGACATTTTATAACGTGTACTTGGAACACTTGCACTAACGCACATCACTTATTTGGCGTCTATTGGCTTACAATTCAGCGCCAAAATATTACAATGATGCGCAAAACGTCCTGTGCGCGATCGCGCATGCGTATTTCGAATCGTCATACTGAATTCAAACTCCATTGGCTCAACCAAATAATAACTGCTCAAACTACTTCATTGTTCACAAAATGGCGGTCGACATTTCGAAATAATAAGCAAAATTCAGTGTTTGGATGTTTCATAATGTAAAATATCTGCACTTACACATTCCAATGTGTCTTTTGACGTGAAAAAAATAAATAAAAACAATCACGGCAGTCAATAATACAACTGTAGACGTAGAGTAAAAGTAAATAAGTGCATTATGTAGTGAAGTGAAGTGAAGTGAATTGCAATGAAGTGGGTTTTGAGTGGAGTGAAAAGTGGAGCATTGAAGCGAAAAAATATATGAACGTATTCGTATATATCAATATGTTGAGTATATATATGAATTTATACGACAATGTGCGGTATATATAGCTGAAAAACTAACGAGTGTATGCAATTTTGTTTCATCATGAAGAGGTTATTGCAGAGGAGCCCGAAGATCCCTCGAGAAACAGCGAAAGCTGCTGGTATGGCTGATAGGTGAGTTGCACCATCATATAAATTCACAACTGAAATATTAGATGGAATATTGATGAGAGTACGTATTTATTTCGCACAATATATACCCACACACGCATATATATACATACATACAATAGTGCATAAATAAAAATCGACAATTCTGTGTTTTGCGGATGATTCCACAATTTTCTTTTCGTACAAATGAATGTCAACTATAAATATTCAATGTGATTATTCGTATATGTGCATACCTTTTTCATTTATATATACATGTACACGACAAAACAAAAAAGAAATCAACAATGCTAACTTTGTTTTTATTTGTAGAGCTTTTTTTTTCAGTCATCAAAATAATACTGTTCCAAATAATTATATAAATATGCGACGTATTGAAAATCGAAATATGAAATGTATAAAAATTGTGAATTATTTTCAATCCACAATTTATTCGTAGTACATTTATATTTGTATGTGCTCTTGTGTGTACGAGAGATGACCCAATCGCCCTAGACAAAACAAAAATATGAATGAAATAACGAAAATATGAAATGTCGGCAGTAGCCATCTGGATTTTACAAGCTCGATATATCCACGATAATGTTCCTATGGTTCACCAACAACATCGCACAGCTTTTGATATAAATATTCACCGATGCATCCTTCGACTATAATATATATAAAATAAAAATCAAAGTTTTTCTTATATATATATACATATGAATATATATATGGATGTATTGGATTTTGTGGCTCGCATTCATCATAGGCTACATGTCTGGCTCGACAACGTAACGTTCTACGATCGCGTAGACTGTTACTCATATCATTCAACATTGCGAGGGTCACGAGAGCCATTTCATCGTATATATATGCATGAACGCGCCATGAAATATGAAATGAAGCTATCCATATACATACATTACTTTTTTTCTCGTCATAATAAAGAATTTCGGGTGAAAGAAAAACAAAAATAAAAATGACAAAGTTCAAGTGCTACATTGTCAAATTTACACAATATAAAATAAAAATACTACCAATTTTTCTTGTTTATTTTTACAGTTATTATTATTATTATTTTCACGTTTTTTCGTACAAATTGTCGGGATGTGTGCGAATGACACAAAAGAAAATAAAACAACAATAATGATAATAAAAATAATTCTTGGCGCGGTGGTAAATGATAGTGGTTAGTCGCAACAATGTTTACGAATTTTAATCTTTTTACATGGGTGACTAATTGATATTCTAACGATAACCTTTCCAATGGAATGAAGCATGATGGTTAATAGCGATGATGTTTTCATTGGAGAACGCTCGCTCAAGTCATGAATAATAATTTACACGACGCGTCTTTATTTCATTTTTTTATTATTATTATTATTTTCTTTATTCAATTGATATTTGTACATTTAAGCAGCACAGACGTTTTCAAATCAATGTCGCGTGTATATTATTTTATTTGCAGTTGATTCTCAGTATTGCATTGACATATATACCTAAATACATGCATTGTTCTTTAAATAGTGCAGTTATAAATTAAAAAAAAATTTTTTTTGCACGAATAAATCACGCGCCCAACCGGACGTTATTAATAAATATTTTTGTTTACACATATAACGCATATATAAAGACGTGCCATAACCGAAAGGGAATATTTGGTACACAAACATTTTTTTCATTTGAATTTCATTTATATACTTTAAGTATATATATACTATATATATGTATATATATAATGGTTGTCTTGTGGGTCATATGTGACCGATATCAACCCCACAATATACCCATCTGCATCATACATATAACCCAAGAAATATACATATTAATATAGTAGCAACATTGCTGTCATCGCACAGCGGTGGCCAGTGCATTATTGCCACGTCGACGAGTGCCACTTCAGACCATTGAACGACTCGAGCGGCTTAAGCGGGGTAATATCGGGACCCGATTACGCAACACACATACATATATACACACATCCATATAATAAACGCATACAAGTACGCAGAATGCGCCGTTGAATAATCGGGATGGAAGAAAAACCTGAAAGCAATGAAAGAAAATAGGAGAATTTTTTTTGAGATGAAGGAAAGAACAAAAGCGAGATGGAAATATTAAGGGCGTAGATAATATATATATATATATATATATGTGAGGGTGTGTGTATCTATGGAAAGTATGTAAGTGAAGGGAGAGAAAAAAAATGTGGCTAGAAAATCGAAAGATGAAGTTGCGAATACGCGCCATATGGCTGCTGTTTTAGAGACATACATATAAAAGACCCTATTATACTCTTTGCAATAAGCTTTGTATATTTATGTACAGGGAGTTACTAGTCTTGTCCATACACACACACCCACACACACACACCCCTCGTTGCAATACAAGCCCCCAGGGTACATTATCCGGAAGTGTACACGCGAATCGACTCTCGAACAACCGCGAAGCTTATATACTCAATGCACGGATTATTTCTATTGTTATACAATACGAACGAAAGAAAGCAAATGAGATATATTCGAATGTAATATCACATTACGTAACTTTGTACTCATCATTTTCATTTCCATTTTGTTTTTTTATTTATTTGTTTATTTATTTATTTTATTACTCTCCTTGAAACCAATACAATTTATAGCACAATTTCGCTTACAAATTAAATTGATACAATAAATAGTTGATATATTATTGAGCTAAGATGACAGTTGAATTTATTTTCAGTGAATTTAGTTCATGTACATTATTAATTTTTCTGTGGAAATAAATAATATAAAAATTTTTATCTATATAAAAATATAAAATCAACTATTGAATTATAATTGTTTTAATATTCAAATCAGAATAATCTACCTACTTAAATTCCACTCCATACATATTCAATTGATATGTATATATGAAAATTTCTTCGCAATTTAGTAATGTGAAATACGTGATTTGTTGAGTGAATACTCATAGCTTCTTGGTGTCTTGCCATTCAATGAGCAAAGTAAAATTGAAATTCGCGAAGGTTATATATGTGGAGAAACAGGCAAAATGTGGCTCTATTATTCAGCCTCTTATTCTATTTCACGTATTCTCCCTTTGCACAATTTCTCACTCATTTCCTTACGCACTGTCGCTGTGTCTGTATATATGTGTATGTGTAGCCGTAAAGTCGAGCGCTTCTGTATGGGGAAAAGCAAAAGTTTGCAAGCGAACGAACGCAAAGTATGGGTGCTATATATGACGAGGAAAAATGAACGAGAGAGGAAGCTGTAGACTAACGAAAACAATAAAGCGCTATTCATTCCACGTCGGTGGATCGTACGATGTGCACCAACGAAACCACCTCAGAAATGCGATATTCTCAACGGAACAATCCAGATTATCTAACATCTTGCATAATATCTTTATACATATATACATATCCGTATATATTAGAATTAAGTATTTCAATGAAAACACAATTTCCATATAAAATGATAAAAATATAAGATAATCATTTGAAAAATAATCTATATATTTTTTTTCATTAGAAATATAAATGGATATATTGTATATATTATTATTAAAAGATATTTTAATTGTATTGATTCGCTTGGAAAGGAAGAAATTGACATAAAATTGGACACGAAAAAAAAATGTTGCGATCGCAATTTCTTTTTTTTTTTTTTCCTGTCATGTACAATGGGCATTTAATAAAGGGGAATTGATAAATGCTATATATTGGTGGGAGTAAATTGTATTTCAATCATGAGGTAACATTATCAGTCGATGGATTCTATATTGCATAAGCTAGTGGAGGCAGCAGTAATTATATTGGAAAATAGACGAGAAGAAAAATGACAAAAAAAAAAAGAAAATCATTCTTCAGTATACAGTGAAGATGTTTAAAAAAGTTGGTAGCTCTTTATTTTTTATCTTTGCAAAGGAGCTACATACAGTGAGTCAACCTTTCATTAGATTTAACCGAAGAGATTGTTTCAAAGTGATTGAAAAATTGAGAAAATTTATCTCAAGGGAATCGCTATTATCATCCCTGAATGTTCTATATTTTACCATATCCAACAGCTATATATTATTTCAATTAAAGACACAACAAGAAGAAATATAAAATTAAATACCATGATGACATTCATGTAAGAAATTAGAGGTATATTTATGCAGTATTAACCCAATTTTCACAAGCAGTAAATTACCATTTTATTGACACTACTCGAAGTCAATAGAAAAATTAATTTCAAGTCTGAAAGCCTTTGCGAATAATAGTTTGAAAGAATTTTTATCATTGCAATGGAATAATACTCGAGGGAGAATAACAATTGTTATATATTGCTTTGATATACAGTCAGATGAAAGCGATGGGAATAAAATATTCAATTTATCCATCTTTTGTTACAAGTAATCCATTTAATTTTACATAATTAACAAATACTATAACACAATACAATAATTCAATTTCCAAAAAGAGAAATATCATTGTACAGGTAAATAAGTATAAACAAAAATAAGTTCATAAGTTCACTAATTCATTGAGCACGTGTTGTAATATTCGTACATTTTACCCCACTCGAACCGGTACATATACTGCATTATGCACACGGTGTGGCAATATATTTTCGTCGTCACTGGTTGATCCTGGGTATATGCTGATGGCGCTTTCGCACTCATTCACTCACTCACTCACTCACTAATCGTTAAATACACGCGCGAGACCGCACACACGCGGGTATATCACGAGCAGCGAGCGCGGTCGTGGGGCACGTGCGTTACGCGCTGGTAATGGACGCGTTTGTCCGCGGTCCATTAAAAACACATCGGTTTCATTTGCAAACTCGGCCGGATGGTCGGCAACCGAGAAAAAGAGAGAAATTTTAGTGGTAAACGATAAATTGAAAAAGAAAAAAAGGAGAGGAACAAAAAGCAGTAAACGGAAAAGGAAAAAAGTATTTGCAAAGAAACAAAGACGAAAAAAAAAAGTATATATATATATATATATATAGTCGCCCCAGTCAAAGACTCGGTTGTGACTATCTTCGGCATGTTTCCCCTTTTATTAAATATGTTTTCAATTTAACCGATCCCGTACGAAAATTCGTCAATCACAAAGAAACTATTCCATCACAAAAAAAAAAATTAATTCCTATATTGTTGTCATTGAAATCCATGCATTGAATTTATGTCTCACATAGATTTTAAATTGCAAAAAATACATTTGATACGGAATAAATACAGGTCTACTATTTGTTTTTAGTAGACATAGCAAAATAAAAAACGTAACGATTTTGTAGCCAGCTTCATAATTAAATTAAATTTTTTTTTTTTTGAACATTGCCAAATGGAGGGATACACAATAAACAATGGGAGAGCAATACATATATAAGACCTCGGTTTGGCTGGAACGACAATATATATTTATATACGGAGAGTAGGCGTGGGAATGACCTTCAATATTTTCCGATTGTAGATATAGGGTTTTTAAATCAACAAGTATTTCATACACTCGTTCTCTCTCTCGTTGAATGAAAGCAAGTTTAAGCCGACCGTTAAGCCATGCGCGACAGTACTGCATTGCTCCAGGTTTATATTTTGTACTGTCTATAAATATAGTTATATATATATATATATATATATGTATAAAGCGTGTGCGCACGGCTGGGTCGTTCTGGATATATAGGACTATCTATTACGCATGTTCCCATGTGGGAATATGTATAAGTATATGTATATAGATACACGTATGTGCGCCGATAAACGCTGATGACCCGGTAACCACTAACTGTGGTCTCAACCAGGTAACCCAAAGTCAATATTTAACTGGCCATTAAACGCACGATCATCCGTCCTATCGTCTCGTTTTTCTCGATTTTAAAGAGATGAAAAAAAAAATTGAACAAGATCAAAAAAAAAAGAGTCTATGTGGATAATACACGTGTGAATGAAATTTAAACAAACATGGGAAGAAAAAAGGTGGGTAGGGGAGGCGGCTTGAAGAAAAGTAAACGAATGAGAAGTAATGCGTCGTTGAAATTTAAACCCATTTTATAAATATATATAATTGAGAGAATCGGATATGATTTTTTTTTTTTTATGTATATAAGCATGTGGTTAAAAGCGAGTTTATATAGATGCTCATTTCATATAAAGTTCATTTGATATTTACTTCAATTTTATGCTTTAATATAAAATGGAGAATTGTTTGTGATATCGACATGATTTATCGATATTGTCTTGCGGCTATAAATGACGGCGAGACATTGGACAATACAACAGTTGACTATCTTGAAAAATAGGTCAATCTCTTATGAATAGAAGGCGCATCGCTTTTATTCACAATTCTTATCCATGCTGATGCCTGCGCTAGTACTGAAAGACATTTAAAATGACGATGTTGAAATAAATCTCGCGAGTATCTGCATCACCATTATTGCACGAAAAATATTATAAATATAGCAAATATTATCTTGAAAATATTTTGTAGTAGTTGCAATGCCGCCTCATAAAAGAATAAATTTAATGCTGTATAGACTTCCAAGTTTTTTATTTTTCTGAGAAAACGTTTCGAAGTAACTCAAGGTTTATGTATGACGAGTTATCCAAATAATTTACTTTCAACCGTGTATATATATATTTATATATATATATATATATATATATATATATGCACACCTCGAGAAATATAATGTGCGTGGTTCCGCACCATGTGCCCACGTCTCCTATAGGACTCTATAAATAGATATTTCTTTTCACCATGAGTCTCGATACATAGGTATAGAGAGCACCATCTGACAGTTATTTTATTATTTCTTTTTTTTTTTTTTTCGTTGGTTCTATCAACAAAAATAATCAAACATATACCGACTGCGATATTTAATGAGGCATATGCTTTATGTGTGTTATGAAGAACCTGATCGAGCATTAGTAATGTATACACCAAGAAATAAATAAAAGATGGGAACACTTTGAACCTCAAATTATTTACTTAGATAATTAAAATAAAAATTGTGTTTTATTACGGTTTATGTAAATATATATATATATATATAACTTTTTCTTTTCTTTTTGATGGAAGAGTAACTTTTTGTCCATTCATAATCCCGAAAATTCTAGTTGGCTTATTATTATATAAACAGTGTGTGTTTAACTTGCGTTGGAGCATCTCGAAGCTGTAGAAAAATAAAAAAAGAAGAGAAAAAGTTTAGTACGTTGAGAAAGTTTATTGAAATCTGAAGAATTTCCCCGAGTGCATCCATATAACCAATTCATTTATGAAATGAAATACAACATATAAAGGCCCGTAAATTTTTCCTCTTGAAGCAGTGGAAATATAATCGACTATATATATTGAATCGTCCCTTTTTAATAATAAAATAATATTTCCAATATTTTTATATTTTTGGATTCAAGTATAAAGAATATGATATATAATATAAAATATACGTGCAATTTGTGCTTGATTCACTTAACATTAAACTTTTCTATATATCCCAACATAAAATATCACAACACACTCAACCAAACTCGATCACAAAGCAACGTGTGTACACATGTAATCTTCTCAAGAACTAGATACTATTCCTCTCTATATGTACAACTTTCTCAGATTGCCGCAGCACTCCCAGAAATACATTGGGTAAAAATTCTTGTGAACTAAAATTAAATTGCGTTGGTAATTTTTGCGAACGAGCTTCGACTTATCTGCTTGCAGTATTGCCAAGTCGTATATGTAATATTTTTTTATTTTTTTATTTTCAAACCATGTCCGCATTCACGATTGAAAAACATAAACGTAACTTTTGCCAAAGGGAACGATTGCAGATTGAAAAAGGAATACCATATATAAAAATTCTCATCTAAAATTCTATTAACAATTTTAAATTTCCAAATTAATTATCAGTTATAAATGAGATGATAATAATAAAGGATTCATGTATATATCTATATATATATGAGAGTCGCGTGTTTTCAATTGCGATAAGGAAGAACCTTCATGAATAATATATACTTATAACAAAAAAAATTAAATAAAATAACAAGCGAGTAAATATTTCCATTAGCCACAATTTTCCTCCTCGACACACTTGATGGTACGCATCTTAAAATATTCAACATTATTATGCACAATTCATTCCAATACGTATATATATATATATGCTGACTGGATTTATCGCCGAGAGCGCGCGTGAATGCACGAAATATCTCGCAAAATTTTTTTTTGCCGATATAACGAAGAGCAAACGAATCATAAGAAAGTAGAAGCAGTAATAGTTTGACCGTTCAAGCAAATACGACCGAAGTGACTCGATATTTTATTTCTCTTTTTCTTCCTCCCTATACCGCACGATTATTTCCATCTTCAAGTTTCCAATTGTATATGTCAGAAAATTCAATTCACCGTTTGCCAATAATGTCGTCTGGCTGAAAAATTATCTCTATATTAGATACAGTACAATCATACGAACATTATAGTGGAGAGAAAAAAAAATTGGTAATTTGATATCCAAAATATTATTATTGAGAGGTAACATATAAATATAAATATTCATATTTTTGTTTCTATTTTCACTTTCGCTTCATTCTCCACCCAATAAGATTATTATTTCCTATTATTTTCCTTATTTATTATTTCCTATTATATTCTTATTAATTATCCTATTATTTTTGTAAACGTTGCTGCTACTGTGCCGCCATAGAAAACGCTCTTCAGCATCTCCACCACGTTTCATCGTCCAGAGTATTTCAGACTAGACGTTGAGAGTTTATTCAGCTCATAGCCAAATCAAATTTACCCTCGTTGCAAGGTGTAGAATGTTAAGTTATTTTTATAAAAATATATACATACGTACAAACATAGATAGTGTAGTGCATTATAATCACTTATATATATATATATATATCTCTGCATTTATATAATAAACAAAGGTGAGTACTTGATCCATGAGAATTTTTTATAAATTCCGTCAAAAACCATTTTTTATCATCTACTATGCACTTGGCCAATCTATGTAGCAACAGCCACTGCAACGTTTAATTTTATCAAAAGCGTGCAAATGAATCTAAAGATTTCTTCTCAAATTATTATTAAATATATATGTATAAGTTGGTGAATTTATATAAGTTGTGTATATCCCACTTGACTCAATTTCATTCACTGAATACTTGATAAAATAAAATTATTTCAGCTGTAATTCTTTTTCAATCTACTATATCGCTCAATATTCCTTACATATACATATTCATTCATGTGTATATTTGCCATATATATATATATATAAAATAAAGAATGATGGGAAAAGAAAGGTAGGAAGGTTCGCAGTCCATCAGTGGCAATGACGATCCCAAAAAAAAAAAAAGTAGCTCAAGAACATTCAATTCTATTCAAGTTGGCGAGTGGCGCGGAAGTCTTATATATATATATACAGCCTCGATCACTTTGGCGTACAGTAACTTATCCATGAATGGAAAAAAATAAGGAACATATTGTAGAGCAGTGCAAACGCCACGATGTGTCCCGAGATCCAGCTCAATCGCTGTCGTTTCTCCTTGAGTTATGTACTGAAGTGCAACAGAAAAAAGTGTGAGAAAGAATGAATGAATGAAAATAAAAAAAAATAAATAATATATATATATATATAGATATACGTGTTTGTGGTATATAAGAGTAGGAAAAAAAGTGTAATGGATCTGTTTCAAGGATCCACTCCTGTCGAAAGCTTCCACGCATCAGTTCACCATTTTTTTTCTCTTTCAGTGTTCCTTTACCTTTTTTTTCCTTTTATTCTTTACCTTGTTGTCACGGTGCAAAGGAATATATATGCAGTTTGACTAAATACGCATGGCGCAGTAATATAACTGTCAAACAAAGCAACTTTACACGAGATCATCTCTGATTTCTCTTTGCAGAAAAAGACACGACCATCGTCAAGGTGTATATATTATATATAGTGAGAAAATTCTAAATGAAATACTTATATATGTGTAGACGTTTATGTATATGTATAAAATAATGACGTGACATAGACAGCATAGAAAGAAAACGTCTCGACAATTTTGCAAAACTTATGAGCGACCGGAAGTGCGGCAGCATTATTCATTCTGTCGGCAAGAGAATTGTCAGACACCTACCTATACTCTGTCTCGCTTTCGCAATTTCCCAATGAACGTCATCGCCCTTTCAGAGATTTTTCATCGTCTGAGACTTTAGTAATTCTTGTATATAAATGAGCGCGCGCGCATGCTTGGATATGTGTGTGCCTGTGAATTTTCCTTACTTTTTTTTTTTTTTTTTTTTTTT
>CAJUYH010001726.1:11550-24542 GCA_910591685.1 Galerucella tenella
TTGTTTTTGTTTTTTTTTTTTTTTTTTTTTTTTTTTTTTTTTTTTTGCGCGTGTTGATTATTTTATATCCATTTTCATTTGATATACATTTGTTCGAATACTTGGACACTTCGAGTACACGAATCAATTCATGTGATTCAGTGTTACTAACAATATTTAACAATGCTCTCAATCTCTATTGGATGACGTGAATGCAATTGTTGAAATATAAAAAAAAAAGTGCAACATCCCTCGAACTGAAAAACAAATACATCGTTGCATATACATATATATATATATATATATATATATCCTGAGACTTCAAGCTGATGGTTAGCGCCTGACTGCATCAAATCAATAAATCTATTGTCAGATAATCCCCTATACAAAACGGACAGCGGCACTATAAATTCGTAATCGCAACACCGAAACAATGATCAAAAATATTAAAAATAGATAATAAAAATAATAATACAATGAATCTTTATACTATATTTATATATATTCAATAGAAAGTATTTCTAAAAAAAAAAAAACATACAAAAATTTGTTCTCTTCTACATTGACACATGTCCCCAAACAATTCCCACTATCTTCCAAGTCATAAATAATACACCAACTGGCAGATATATTAATACATAGATATATATATATGTATTATTTATTTTATAATTTTTTTTTATTCGCTTTTATCACATTGGAAGTAATAAAAGTCTATCGGTGCATGATAGATAAGCGTCTGTCACAATCTATCTCATCTCTTGCCAAAGTCAGATTTACGATCTCAATATAATGCTTCAGCAATGCCTTTACGATATAGATATATACACACATACAACTTATACATATATATATATGAATCTATTGAGAAGAAACTCATATACAGTGTTGTATCTATAGAATGTATAGAACACTCTGCGTACAGTTTCAATACGCGATAGTATTATGTAGTATACAGCTCGGTTGTTTGTTATACAGAACAGCAGTATTGAACATTCAATGATGCGTAATTTTATCTTGGAAAAAGTACTTCTATATCTATCCCTTTAGTCATCTGCTATCCCTATATGATTCACATCATATATATATATGTTGCGTCTAACGCAGAGAGACAGGATGTTTAGATTGAGATGGTCCGGAACTTTATTGCTGTTATATATTACACAAAAGTATTTCGCAACACAACTCCATTTTCACTGATAGCTATATACATGTATATTGCATTTTGTGACTTTGAAAACTTTTGGAACTTGACACCGCAGGCACATCGAGCTTGCACAAACTTAACAGCATTTAGGATATATACACACATTTGCCGAGACATCGTCAAAGTTTTCATTCGCAATGTATTATATATTGAATACGGCTTTCGTGTATATATTATTCACAAAAAAAAAAAAAAAACAAGTTATATACACTTTGTGATTGTGAACGAGTCAATGTGAAAATACGTATACTTGTATATACTTGTCTCATTAAATATATGAATATTTGTACATAAAAATTTCAAAGAGATTTTAAATCTTTAATGGTGCAAAAATATTTAATCGCCGGTGATATGCTACAGCAAAAGAGATCTCTCTCTCTTTCTCACGTGACTTGGTATTCGTTACACGCGCGGGACATCATCGAGATAACGAGGTGAATCCAACATACAGCCTTCCGTCTCGCGCGCCGCGGAAGTATAAGGAATGAAAATAAAAAAATATAAAATGAAAATAAAAGTGGAATAGTAGAGGAAGAGGACGATATAGAGATGGCGACACGGCGAGGAGAACGCCGAGAGGAAGGAAAAGAAAACGACCAAATGATGTTGGCGAGTCTCGAGGGTTTTGCACCAACTATATATATATATATATAGTCAGTGAAAATACACGCGATTAAATGGATGGCGACTGGTGAACGGTTAATAAGTCTGACAAAGTTACAGCAACCATACCGATTCAGTCTATTCGTGGATCTTGAAAAGAAAAATAAAAAATTTTCGCCTTGGACGTGAAGGAAAAATAAATAAATAAATAGATAAATAAAATGAAGATAAAAACATTTTTACTACTCGCATACACATACACCTTTCACCTTATTTACATTGAAATAATATACGCATCATTATAACGGCATGCCAGATATAGAAGGATAATAAAACATTGGCTTTCGCACAGTTTTTTCCCTTTGGAAATCCATATATATATATATATATATATTTTGTTTTTGATATTGAATCGATGTATCATAGAGCCTGGAGCTTTTTCCGTTGCTGTAACGATAGTGCGTACCTTCCGTTTGGATCGTTCATGATAGTGAATAAAATGAAAATAAATAGAGAGTAGAAAAATAAAGTTTTAAAACGCATACGAAGCTGTGGAGCAAAATGGCAATAATAATCCATGCGTTAAATAAGTGATCGTGCGATCGGAACTTCTAAATGGCTCGAGGGTGAATTTTGGTGTATATATGTATATAATATATGAAGAATGAGAGGGTAAATGTGTGCGGGATGAATATGTGTTATGATGACGATGACGCTGGGGCTCTACGTATGCGACAAAAGCCGCCTCGTCGTCGTTGTCGTCGTAGTCGAGAACCCACGCGAGTTCGATTCAATCCGAATGAATGGACCGAGTGTCTTATTCATTCGCTCAGACAGAGACACACAGCAGTGTTGAGCATTATTTATTATTCATTATCACTATTATTATTATTTTTTTCTTTCATATATAAATTAGTCATTGTATGAAGAAGAGAAATTAAAAGATCATTTACGTGGAAATTTATTCATCCATTTATATATTTTTCTATATGAAATGTTGTATTTATCTTCATTTTTATAATTAATTTTTTACTTTCCCAATAAATATATATTCACGAAAAATATAGACAGTAGTTTTTAAAGTGAATTACCCAATGTTTGCAATCATTTTTATCAATTGTCCGATCTATCGACTCATTTTCTTTTCCTACTGTTATCCAATTTGTTATTGTGTGCCTAAGAATTTCCAAGATGTTCTTATTTGTAATATAGAATGACTAATTTAATTTGTAATTGAAATTCATGTATTTCAATACAATCATTAAATACATTCATTTCACAGAGCTCAATTTTTAGGGAAGAAGTAGTTTATTTATCAAATATAATTCAAATGTATCTCTTATTTCATTCTTTCGACAAATTATTTTCAATATCAATGACGTTTTTATTTATAGGAATAGATTGTAAAAAGATACAGCAAAACTATAGATAGGTAGCCATTGCCAATACAGTATTGATTTTTATTATTGTCACAATTATGGACAATTATGATGAGATACAAATTTTACATTTACAATAGTCGGGATCGTCTCCATATATTTGTCCCATAATTTTTGCGTAATATCGGTAGTTCGACTCAATAAAGCCATAACAGAATCGTTCAGCAAAACAATTTCATCATCGTTGTCATAATCTTTGATGGAATACGTGCTTGCTAGAACAATGTATAAAAAAAATTTTCATTGTATTTTTATGTCGTTTTTTTTCTTATCTTGTAGATAAAATAATATATTACCATTACGCCTCGGAGTTTCATCAATTCGACGTATTAGATCATTATGAATTGTCATGTTCCACGATTTTATCATATGATATCCACTTTTGGTCATTCCACTGAACTCAATTTGGAATCTATGATCTACACCTCTACTCACTTTCCACTGCATACATCTTCTTATTGGAAAAAATTCATGGACTTCACGCAAATATAATATAACATACACGTACCATTTTCCAACAAACTACGAATCATAACGCACATTTTAAATTCAATTTTATTTTAAATATACTTTATGAATTATTTAATAATTAATTATTTAATTAAAAAACATATTTACCTTATTGGAATTGTAGGTCTTGCTGAGAGATCGGCGATGGATTCCATGTCCAGATGCAAGAGTGTGAACTATAATAGAACTAACGAATATAGCGAGCACGACAAGTTTCGTGGAGGCCATTGTGGTATTTTGAAACACTGTACTGTCTCTAAAATAGTATACACCAAAATTTTGTCACACAGAAGTGTTGAATCCACTTACAACTCAAGTTGTAATCGAAAAATAATTTCGTCAATATTGATTATTTTTATCGATTTGTTATCTTCACCAAAGCCACCTGAACGCATCCGTCTGTTTATCGCACCAGTGTCGCATACTATTTTATGTGATAAGTTTGTAGGATCGGTTGGTTCTCGTAAATTTGATGTATAGAAAATACATGATTCTGGATAGATGTTAAGGGGTTTATTATGATTTAATTTGTATTCAAATTAATGTATTTCAAATCATTTACTACAATTCAACTTAATTTAAAATTTTCGTTGGTCGAGCACAACAATGAAGTTCTATTATCCATCGGACTTGTGTAATAAAATAATACATCAAAACTGTACATAGCTAACCAGTGCCAATACGGTATTTATTTCCATTATTGTCTGATTATGAACAATTATCACGTGATACAGTTATGATCATATCATTTGTTATTTCGGTGTATATTTTTCCAATAATTTTTTCGAGATATTCCTGGTTCGACTGAATAGAAGAATAACATTATCGTTCTTTAGAACAATTTCATCATCGTTATCATAATCGCTGATAAGATACATCAATGCTAAAAGAATGTGAAAAATTTAATTGTATTTCCATGTTTTTTCTTCATCTCATGAAGATTTTGTGATATCTTACGATAATCGCTGGAAGTGTCAACAATTTTATCTAATTGATTGTTATGAATTTTGGCTTTCCATTCTGTAGTTTGATCGTTGGATATTTGAGTGCTTATTATATTGAATGTATGATCTGCACCTCTACTCACGTTCCACTGTACACAACGTGCAGTTTTGAAGAATTCATTTGACTGTACAAACACTATAACTATCATGTACCACTTCCCAACAAACTAATCAAATAAATCGAAATAGATTAATCAAATAAATATATATAAGTATTAAAATTAATTAAATTGTACGAATAATTGTATTTTCTCTACCTTATGGGAATTGTAGGTATCAATAAGAGATCGGCGGTAGATTGCATGTTCGGTTGCAAAAGTTTCAATTACAATGATACTCGCGAACATAACGCGCATGACAATTTTTATAAAAGCCATGGTTTTATTTGAACACACTGCACTTTCTCCAACAAAAAATGAAGCCCCAACAACAAACCAAACGCTTAATGATACAAGAAATGGAAAGTTGAAAAATAATTCTAACTATTTTTATCGTTTCACTATCTTATCACAGTATACACCATCATTTGTTATTCTAAAGCTATACCGGAAAACATTATAGACCCAATCAAAATCAATTCATCTCAGATAGGTTTTGCAATTGTTCTCAGTTTTGCAAATTAAAAAAATAAAAAAATAAAATAAAATAAGAAACGAACAAGTTTTCTTTATCGCGCTTCAACAATATTTTATATATATATATTGTGTTGATGCGAGTTTTTGATGTTATACGACAATGGATTTGGCCACGTGTCGAGAAATGCTGCTCGCACGCGGTCTACTCGTGATTGAAAGCGGGTGAACATACATTTATAGTCCCCATTGTCAATTCCGCTTGACAGCATCGCGCGTCCATTCATTCGCTGTTGTACTTCTACATCATATACATACACACTGTGTGTATATGCACGAACATAATTTTTCTCACAATTCACTCAACCATGATAAATTGGGCTGTGTAATTTGTCATATCGAAAACTAATACATATATATTGATACGTATACATTTAGCAAAATTGTATTTCAATTTGGCAAAAAAGTTTTACAACCGACATTACATATATCACTCAAGACAATTTCATCATCATTATACAAATATATGGGAATTGTCATGTATTTACATTGCAATAAATATACTCATACCCATCTGTATGACGTGGCTTTATTTTATCTGGTAAAATATTATCTTAGTAAGTAATTATTACTTAATGAAATTGCTTAATAAGTAATTTCACAAGATTAAATATTAATTTATGATATCTCATTCAACATTGGAATATTTCTCGTCATTGATCTACTGCAAAATATAATATCAAATTATACTAATCAATATATGGTTGGAATTTTCGAACAATAATCGATAGATTACAATGGATTTTCGTGATATATAACAGGATTGAATGCGCTCAGTATATTTGAGTGAATTGTCCAGATTTTAAATTATGCTGACATAATCATGTTTTATTTATCAACTATCACTATACAGTCTATACATGCACAGACAAATGCACATACGTATGTGTGTACCGTCTCGATAGTTTGGGAACATTTTTAATAAACCGTAAATTTACGCGAATTCCCAATGAAATATGGTGCTCAGTGAATGAAAAAAAAAATCATAAATGTATCAAAAAAATCTGTATATACATATATTTGTACTGTTGAATCAATTTGGCAATATTGGTGTTTAAAAAAGTGCATGAACCCTGTGGAGTATGCGCGTCCAATATTGCAATATGCTTCGTTATTGCTAAAAAAAAAGTATTAACTGAAGATTGAAACAAAAAAAAATTTATATTTATATGTGGATATAAAAATGCAATAGGAGATGGTGAATCGTTGACTGGATGACTTGCGATAGTCAAGGCAATATATTGCCTGATATAAAATTGATGAAAAATTGTGTTTGCAATAGCGTTTGTATTTCTATTTGTCCTCTGTCATGGCTCACATTATATCAACGTCATTTTCAGATTTTACATGTACATAATGTAATTTGATATGGCATAGGGGCTGTGAAAATGACATTATAAATTCATTTACATGCTAAAAATATATTTAATTATAGATTACTGTATCATCATCATATATCGTATGTATATATGGAGAAGAGAGGGATGAAAATATTTTTTGGCACGTGACTAATTTCACGAATGAATGACAGTGGGCGTGTATGTATGTTCATGTCGTGACAAATAATAGGGAACGGAAAGAAATAATAAAGAAGACACGCAAGCAATTATTGCACATACACACAATGTGTGTTCGCTTTGATACAAATTTAAATGAAAATAATTTAACTCTCTTACTTTCAATCTCTCACCTAACAACAAAAGCTTCAGTGACAATAGATGAAATGAAACTACTTTATATTGGGTAAATCCATGAAAATACCATTGCACTGCTGTAGATTTTGGCGAAACAATGGAATTTTTTCACGTCTCTACAGAAACAATTGAATTTGTGAGATCGAATAAAAATGCAAAAGTGATTTGTTTGCTATACCACCAAACATATATATTTATATTTCACACAGACGTTTATTCTGTCGTACTAACTCGAAGACGATGAGAATATTTTGCATTTACATGCAGTACGTGAATTCCTAAATGATTTTTTCACAAATAATGTGAATGATCAACAACAACAAAATAAATACAAACGCAAATAAAACTAAATAGATTCAAATACGCTATGTGTCCCACCATAAAACACTACAGTCTTTTAAAATTTCAATCTTACACATATTTCATACTAAACCATAATTTCTTCATTTTCGAATAATAAATTTCATTTACTCTTTATTTATGAACTACACGTCAGCATCTGATTCATTTCTCAAAGGAGAAAGAATAATATTGAAAAAATGAATAAATAAAACCACATGCAACAACGAGATGCTCAAAATATTATTGTTGTTATTATTATTATCATAGTTATTTTCGGTTGTTTGTGGAAAGTGTGAAATATTGAACCCCATATATACAATGGAAGGAAGGAAGTGTCATTGAAAAGTAGCGAAGCAAACACTGTGGCCTGAATTTAACGTGAGATATATCCTCAAAGAATGTACACATGAGTTGAGTGTCAATCCATCTATATAAAATGGTGTGTTTTGCGCGCGCGTGTCTGGTGCAGTTTATAGATGTGTAGTGTTTCAAGAACGTCGCTCGGGTTAACGTATGTATATAGGCAGTGTACCAGCATAGATGTTAAAGCCACGTACAAGAAAATAGGAAGGGAACCCATATATATATATAAGACACACAGCATCATAATGCACGTAACAACCTCTTCAGAAACACAGCCGCACACTATGGTCTTACAGCGTCTTATTCACGTGTGTCATCAAAGCCTGCAATATTCAGTGGCTTACTCGCTCACAAGCGTCCACGTCAAGAGCGTAAATTGCCAGAGACGTTAATTATGTCATGAATGAGAAGAAGCAAAATACTGAAAGATAATAGGCAAAACACAAGATCCATTGTGTATCCAATGATTTTTCAACAATAACCAATATCACTTTCTCCCTTTTTTTTGTTTCTTATTCGTTTTTTTTTTTTTTTTTTTTTTGTTGCAGTATTTATTGCGATGATAAGTAAATATATATGAGGAAGACTGAAGGAATGTGTTGAGCTACGACAATTTCTATAACAATTTATCAGCAATTAATGCATATATTATAAGTCAAGAACAGAAGTTTAGGAGTGTTGAAGTCACTTCTAAAAGTTGTTGAAAAATAGGGAAAACGTGCAAGGGCCTGAGGCAATGAATAAAAAAAATTTTGTCGAGTGATGAACTTGCTCGGTAGGAAATTTACAACGCATTAATTAATTGATTCATTTATTTATTCATGCAAATCCACGTGATGAAGAATAAAATAAACCTGTAATTCTGCATAATTTTGAATTGAATATTTAATTTAAATAATTTGCTTTTTTATTTTGCAATAACTGTAGTCCTCTATGAATCCTTCTCTTATCTTTCATCCACTTTACGTTTCTGCCGTTTTCCAAATATCATTTTATTGTTTACTTTTTTTTTTTTTTTTCGAATAGAATCTTTTTCGTTTGAATGGTTCCACTTTGACCCACCATTTCCTCTTCGCCATATTTATGAATATTATACTTTATCAATATTTAAGGATAAGTTTTTTTTTCGGGTCTATGCAAACTTGTATTTCCTATCATCATTCATATCTAGGTACAGTTATAATAGATATATATATATATATAGGTATAGATATAATTGTGTTGAGATGTGGAAAACACTTGTTATATTTACATTACAAGCGCGCGTTCCGCATGAAATACTCACCAGTTAATTAGCAAGGAGAAGCGAGCAACAAACAATATAGATAAGTGGCTCGAGATTTTTACCTACGAATCGATGATTTTCTAAGTAGCATAACGAGGTCAATGGCTTACTCCAAAATAGACGTGTGTGTATGTGTGTGTGTGTGTTCGCCTGTACAATCAACGGTTCAATGATTTATCTCACTATTTCCTATTTCTCTTCCATAATTTCATCATGAATAAATTCTAAGAATTTTTCTGTACACCCCAACAATACGGACGCTTATCATTAAATGATCATTCAATTAAAAAATCTTTAATACAGTCAACTACAAAAACTCCCACACTATGTTAATTGAAAAATATTTATTTATGTATTTACAAATGTAAATAGAGATACAATTGAAATTCGAAAAATGACACGAAAATTTGTATATACTTCTTTAATTAGTTTTAATGAATACATCTACATATAGAGATCTTTATACAATAGATATCTAATCAAGCAATCATATATAGATAAATTGTATCTATTAAATCTATCACCGAACATCCATTTGATGATAAAATCGTTTAGGGAAAGGCACATATGCAAACAAAACAGTACTCTGATGTATATATACATTAGATATATAAAAATATAAATGTGACAACAGATGTCAAATATAACAGACGTCAATTGAATTATTAGTCATTTCAACAATAATATATATAAGTTGCGTATTGTTCGAATTGTTGACAGAAAATTAGCTGAGTTTGATTTTATTATTCCTTTATCCCTCATGTCACCCCAAAACTTATCGTCATAAGCTTGTCTCGCGTCTATACCAATAGCCATATATATATATATATGACCATCACCAGTGTCCCCAAAATGCAGAGTCAATAGGTGCTATCGAAATGGGTGAGAATAGAAACGCATCATTTGCTCTCTGCCCCAATATTCACCCACTGTCTCCTCTCTCTCTCTGTTGACAACCGTATGTTCAAATATTTTACTTTCATCCTCCTTTTTCTCTTTCACTTTTCATCACTCAAAATATATATATATATATACCTGGATGATTTCGCCACACAGCCAGTTAATTATTTATCGACATTATCCTCTAACTCAATACCAGCCATATCAAATATTATTTGACTACGCTAATGAATTTTCATCGTTGATTTAGCAACCGCCAATTAAATATTACCAAATCATTATTTGAATATATTGAATTGAAGTATATTCAATTGTAAGGTTAAATTTAATTTGAATATAATAATTAAATTCTTTTGTTTAATAGTGAAATACTATTAATATTAATGAGAAAGAGATTTTGCGAATATATAATTGTGATGAAACTGATGAATATTATTTTCCCTGTCATTTGCTGATTCATTCGTCTTTTCAAAGTTTTGCGGTGACACGGAAATCTATATGAAAACGTGCGGGGCTCATGGAATTAACGTAATATCTTCCATCAACGACGCTGATATATATATATGTGTATATATGTATAGCCATTCGCTTCGTGCAATCTTTATCTCAGTCTCGCCTACAGTCTTCACCGCATCCTGTTGGAGTTGACAATTCATTACTTGACTAATTGGTGATGCGAATTTTCCAAGACATTTGCCAGAATTGTTAGAGATATATATGTTGATAATGGAAAGTGGTGTCAAAGGCAATGAAAGTTCGAGTCACTGATTCGCGCTGACAAATGCGAACTAAACCCTTTTTCGATTGATGACTATTATTGTTCATTTGATCGAAAAGCCACCGGTATATCGAATTTAATATAGCAATGGTGAATGCAAAGAAGTAAGAAAAACAGAAAAAAAATAATAATAATAAATTCACATGAAATTATTTGAATAAGAAAAATATGTTTTTTTTTTAAGGAATTTTAAACGCAAGTCAATGAATAAAAATCTATTTTCTTCCTTTTTCTTTTATATTATAGGCGGATTGTCATACATATGATTTTTTTTTCTTCTTTCATATCTGAAGGAAAAAAAAACTGGTTTTTCGTATTTCTCTATTTTTCTTTTCATTTCATTAATTTTTTTATTTCTTTTGCTGAAACTTTTAATGTCTTATGATCTTTATTGCAAAACTCAACTCACCTGGTTGAGTGCGGTGAGAATTAATACGACAGTCACGTCTTGATCGTAAGCCATCAGTTTTATACAGCACCAGCAGTAGCAATAGCAGCAACACAGAAGTCCATCAATGAACCATCATTTTAAGCGCGGTTAGAAATTTTACGTGAAGTGTTTTTTTGTATTAATATGGCCAATCAGTCGTTAACCAAGAACGACGATAAAACAAAAAAAAAATAAAAACAGATCGAGCAATAAAAATAATAATAGCTCCTTTTTTCCGCGGCTAAATTTAATGTTCACGTATAATTTTAAATTAAACCACAAACAAATATATCGATAAATGCACTGAATCACACTCAAAATAAATCCTCAATACTCTCGACATAAACCATAAATTAATACAAAACTAATAATCAAATTGCTCAATAAAAAAAAATCACGTCAATCACTAAAATTCCAACATGTAAAAAAAAAAAAAGTAAAAACTATAAATATTAATGCAGTGCTTATACACTATTACTGACTAATACACCTATCCAATATTTAGAATTACAGAAAGAAAAAAATGTTAATTTTTCCCTTTCAATATTAATTCGATCCCAACAATATCTCGTTCGCTGTTGCACCATTCAACAATGACCCGTGATTTCACGCGACTCCCGCTCACTGAAAGAGCGCGAGTGCACTCGTGGATGCGCACGATCCGGCGGCTGCGCGTGCACTGGCCGCGTGTGCGCCCCATGATTTCTCTCGTTCCCTCTCTTTCTCTCTCTCTCTCTCACTCTGTCCCACTCTCAATCTATCTTCATCTTTCTCTTTCTCTTCTTCTATATATCGTTACTACATTCCCCTCTCTATATCCTAAAAGACGCGTGGTGATCCTATCCCGTATAGGTTGAAACACACACGGGCCTTCCCCTATTTGTCCTATTACATATATATATATATATATATATATATAGTTGGGGTATTGGACATTAACTCAGCTACCCTCCATTCAAATCTTCAATCATATATAACTATGGTGAAAACAGTATCGTCCATGTTTTTTGTTGTTTTTCAATTAAATTTTTCGAATTAATATACTATGAGACAAAAAAAAATGTCATCTTTCACTAATGAAAACAATTGATTATACAAAATGGCTATTGACCTTCTTAAATTAATGATGATCTTTGTTGTCATAAAAATACCCCATATAAGTAAATAAATAAATAAATAAATAATGTGGATAATACCTGTATACCAAATAATATCACGTTGCGCATAAATACTTGTCACTTATTTATAAACCCAAGTATTCACACGTAAAAGCGCACACGTACGTCTATACCAAAACAAATAAAACACAAATACAAGAGCACTTGCATTAATTTTTATTTTCAATATTAACTCACTTATGTGATATCAGACATTAAACTTGACAATTTAATTTTTTCCTTCGCTCATATTATACATAAGGCAACGAATTGTTGAAGCGTTACCAGACATCATATATACACTCGGAGAAGATGCAAGATAACAAGTACCATTGACTCTGTTACACATACACGTATATCATTGCAATTGCACCCTGTATTATATTTATGTGTACGCGCGTGTATATACAGGGGAGCTGTAGAGGTAGGCAGCGAAGCGTTAGATATATGGCTACCCATTGGCTTAGGGGTTGGCAACAGAGAGAAGACACCCCATGCACGCAGTAGATGAAATGATGACGACGACGACGACGATGAGGAGCGAGGCACCATCGCGGTGCGACGCATCTGCAGCCGACGACCTACCCTATATACCCGCGTTTATCCCTCGTCAAGGGTGAAGAGGGGAGTAGCACAAGAATGAAAGAAAGGAAGAAAGCTAGAAAATGT
>CAJUYH010001726.1:24642-46104 GCA_910591685.1 Galerucella tenella
ATACCCGCGTTTATCCCTCGTCAAGGGTGAAGAGGGGAGTAGCACAAGAATGAAAGAAAGGAAGAAAGCTAGAAAATGTATATATATATATATATATATATATATATATATATATATATATATATATATGTATGTATGGGCTATGAGGAAACAGTTGGAACGCCACGGGCAGTCCGTATACATGCGGCTAAAGCTAAATTACTTTTGAAATAAGATTTTTCATTGTTTTAAAGGAGATTTATTAGACATGGTACAGAGAGAATGATTAAAAATTATTAAGACAGTGGCGAAATGTCCAAGTCAATCTATCATTGCTGATGATAAATTTTTTTTTTTTACTATTTATTCCTCTTCAGTTTTTAATTAAATTTGTAATTATTTATTTATTAACTCGAATAATGATCTGAAACATGTTGAAAGTTTGCCCCGATGGCCCATATTTAATTTACTCATGCCTAATTACTACACTGACAATAAAAACATGATTTCAATTAAGTTATTCGAGATATTTGTTTAACATTTTCGAAAATATATTGGACATTTTCAATTCATTATTGTAAATTGCATCTAAGAAATGTCCAAGAGTTTCTAAATTTATTTGAATTAAATGCAAGGTATTTTTCATTAGTTTCAAATGTATATTTAATTAAATTTAGTATCTTGGTTTTGTGTGATCAGTGTCAACTTTGTTGATAAATCTCAATGATGCTGTGGTAGTGTCAAGTTTGGGAAATTGTTGTGACATTTACGTATTATTAAATATAATCATGTTGTGATAATTCATGTTGCAATGGAACGTGAGATGTTGAGATGATTGAAAGAGAGAAACAGATGTTGAGGAAAGAATGAATAGTAGCAGGTATATTCACGTATAGAGATTTATATAAAACTTTTAACATGATATTCAAAGCAATTTTTATATATATATATATATATATATATATATATATATTGCACATTGTATAGCTCTTTATTCTTATTTGTAATGGCCCCAATTTTTCATTGTTTCAAACATCACGCGCTCTCTCATTCGCTCTCTCTTTCTCTCCTTGTATATATCCGTGTGCGACACATGTCGTTTGTATTGTGAGGTCACTTATACCGTCCCTAGAAACTCTTCAACACACGAGGAAATATATATAGATAGCATACACATAATGTATGTGTGTGCTATCGAATAATACAATAAACGCCATTACCCACTGCGGTATATTACACAAAACCCCTTTTGCTATTTAACAACTCACGAATAAAACGTCGCCCTTATATATTTATATCACACACCGCGTTCAAATCTTGTGCTCTATATAAAGATCCATTTCACTCTTTCAATTATATGTATTGTAAAGTATATATTCAACCATTTAATAATTTATAATTTAAAGTTTAATGTTTCAAAGTTTTTTAATTAATTGCCATTGTCATTTGCGCGTGACAATATGTTGAAAACAAAAAAAAAATTATCAGCTCTTCTACATTAATTATTTTAGTGTATACATGAAAATACCAAAGCGAATATTAATCTAAATGAATTGTTATACAATATTTATAATTTATTTTTATATAAAATACACCAAGTTTAATTGCGTTACGTACAGACAATCCTATTTTAATGTGTTTTGTTGGAAACATACGTATATATATATATATATATATTGTATATTATATACAGGTATTTATGAGAAAAATATACAGAGACATTGACAAAAACAAGAGATGGATGGAGACAAGTTCGAGAGAATCAGAATAAATACCAATGGGTGTATGTGAAAAATAAAATGATGAAAAGTAAAAATAACAACAATACAAGAGCAACTGAATTTGAAAAACTAATTGGTAAAAATAGAAGACAGGGGATTGATTTCGTATCATTGTTTCAATAATATCGACTTTATTCCCGTTCTCTTTGCTCAACACAAAACTTTTAATGGCATCACAGTAAAAAAAAAAAAAAAATTACCAAATAACACAGAATTTCCATCGTTACATTTCACAACCATCCATCAGTGAATTATTCATAATTATAAAGCAAAACAATACCGTCATTCAAATTAAATAAAAACAAAGGGAACAGAAGACGAAAGAAGTAAAAAAAAAAAACAAAAAATAATAATAAATTCATAATAATAAAATAAATAATAAAATAAATATGCAAAACATCCCATCACGATTTCAATAAATCCATCATAATTTTCATGTCAACTCGGGCGATTTAATTACTACATTGATCAATTCAATTATCTCTTTACCATTATCTAATGAGAGCAAAGCTTCATTCCCCGATGACGGCTGTCTCTCACGAGACTTAAATCCATCATATACATATATTTACAGATATAATATGCATGCATACATTCACATGCATATCCAAATACGTGCGCCAGGTTATTATGTAACAGAGGAAGCATATATATATAATAGCAATGGCGGGTGATGCTCGTAAGCGACGTGCTAAGTTAGGGTGGTAGCAACGACGTCGCGCAACGACGCAACGAAAAAGGGCCAAGGGGTTTCATACACACACGCGCATACGCATATATATATATATGTACGAGTGCAAGACTGCCTTTGTTCGTATTTTGAGTGCGTGCGTTTCACCGGAAGTGTGCAGCAACGAGAACGTATGTACATATAACGACACGCGTATATATATATATATATATATTATATTCGCATGATACATTTCACAATCACGACTACAGCGATGACTCTTCTCTTTATATATGTATTAATATATGAGTACACACACAGCCATACTCACCCTTACATATATATACATTGCCCATGAACCACCAAAGAACGGATCAAGTGCATGCACGGCCACTTATACATCGTCACGAGACAAGAATATATATATATGTATAGACATACGCAGACGTGTTTATACATGTATACAATACGTTAACATTTTATTTATCACGGCTTTTGATGGCTTTTTTTTCTTCTTTTATACACGCACGGGGTCGTCCTTATTATTTTTCACCAACGTCAAAAGAATTCCTCTCCACAATCTCAAAACTTTATATATATATATATATATAACGTGTTCTATCATAGGACATCCATCGTCTGCCAGGTGAATAACATATAGGAGCACTCTGTCATGTGTTTATTTGGGATTTGTATGTATGCTTTTAATCATAGGGGTATTATGATAAAAAGAAAAAAAATACGAATAAAAATGAGAAAAAGGAATAAAATTTCAATTTCAATTTTATCCAAACTGGTTCATTGCTAGAATTAATTGGAATTAATTGTATGGGTACTTGTAGAATATAATAAAAAATAAGAGAGACGAAAAGTAGTGTAGAAATTCATGAATTGAACGACTAATTGTTGGTGGCATTTAAGTGTCGATATCCACCCCGATTGCAAATGTCTTCTCTATGACACAATAGCTACTTCATGAATAGCCATGGTCGATCTGAATCTGCTCGATTTATGCTGTTAATAGACTTATATATACAAGATGAATTGGCAAGCCATTATTATTGGAAATATACGTAGACATTTAGTCACATACATACGCATATAAATATATATCTATTTACAGCTAGTAGTATAATATACATAAATAACAAATTATTCACGATGTAGATAAGTTTGAGTCTACTGTGATATACAAATGCAATTACATCTCTTTAAATGACCTGAAGACATTTGCACCATTGAAAAAACGAGTGTCGATGTTTCTCCATTTTCGTTATCTTACAGACCCAAATGTCGTCGTTTTATATAGATACTGTCATTGTCGTTGTTATTATATTCTCAATGGACATTTACTTGACAAGTTGGTATATATACCAACCATAAGCAACCAAGCAAGCAAGCAAGATGTCAGTTGGTATACTACTTAAAAAAAACGAGTCATTTACAAGCCAGACCATCCACTGAGTGAACATATCTCTAAGACGAGATCTTACCGGTCACGGAAAATGGCTCACGCAATCTTAGACTTGAATGCCATATCCAAGGCAAGCTGGCATTCATGACGATATTAAATGAAAACATTGATAGCAGAGAGGAGAGAGAAAGGGAGAGAGAGAGAGAGAGAGAGAGTCTATATGTGGTATACAGAAATGTTGAAAGACATCACGGATTCACCTAATATTTGCACAGAGATATCGCAAAGCCACCATCAGCGAAACGAAGCTCTTTCGGAGTTGCTTAAAGTGTAGGCTCTTGGAAAAAAACGCTGCGCACACTGTAAGTTAGGCATAGAAGTGCAGATGGTCTCATATACATTAATAAATATAAATATGCAATAAATATTTGATTTTGATTGCTTGTCTATATTTAGATTTGTTGAGATAATTTTCAAATTTAATTCAATGTTTATGATATTTTGATGGTTTATGTTTATCCCATTTTACAGTTCATGCACAAATGTTATATAAATGATTCTTAAATACGTGAGATTTAGTATAGCTGCATCAAATTCGGTTATAATGCCATGTAATAACGTGTATTTCACCAATACATTTAAAATCAACGTAGATACATATATATGTATATATGTTGGGTGAAGTGTACGAGCGTTATGTGCTTCAACATTGCTGGTTTGTAATTAAATCCACTCCTCTGCATATATCCCGTCCACCTTCATACATTCAAACATACATGTTTATCAAATACATATATATGTATGTTCACCTCCTCATCGCACAATATTTTCCAACGATTAATTAACGCCCTGTCGAAAATAATTGCGACCTTAATAAGCAGAAATATTCGTCGGGTTATGAAAAAAAAAAAAAAAGGTAAAAAAAATACAAATGAAAATAACAAGTCGCGATATCGTTTAATTTATTTTCAATAATATTTTATCGTAAGTATACCAATAACAATTTAATTGCTGACGATTTAGTTAGGTGTATTATATTGGCAAAGTGTTGTTATGAAAAGTCTCAAGTGTGTGATGGCGAATATAAATATTTGATAAATTATATTGTAATTGCACTTATGTTCTATTATCCAAGTGTAAAATATTCGCCGTCTTGTTTCTCATTATTTTTTAATTTTTCTGGTATTGGAAATGATAAATTGGACGAGTGCAATTTTTCCGTGGCAAATTGGCACTTGACTGTTTTCGGTATATTTTCCGAAGTCATTGGACAATTATCGGGCATTAAACTTTTTTCATCTTGGCTATTTGGTCGTTGTGATGGTTTCAATTCAGAAAATGCTGAATCCCTGATAATGGCACGTCCCATTGCTGTTTTCATTATTGCATGTTCCGATTTTATTTTGTCAAAATCACAGCGCAAACAACAAATCTATATGTGCACATCAATACCCAATTAGTAATCAACTAATTCAATTAGTTCAATTGAGTAATTATTCATTAATGACATAACCTCTTTTTCCAATTGATCCAAACGTTCATTTTCAGTTAAATGTTGATTTCCACTAATGTTTTTTAGTATGTCGTTGGGATTATATTGGTATGTTGACATGTTGACAATTAATTTTATGTCAATTTGGAATTTTTATTATTCATCCGAATGCATTCGTTAATTTTGAATCGACTGTCAAAAACAGCGTAGTAAGAAGAAAATGTCAAAAGTGAAATTTATAATCAGATGAGCAATTGAAGCGCAATTCATTCAAGT
The DNA here is from genome assembly GCA_910591685.1 of Galerucella tenella. NCBI lineage: Eukaryota > Metazoa > Arthropoda > Insecta > Coleoptera > Chrysomelidae > Galerucella > Galerucella tenella. The sequence continues at coordinate 30,255 of CAJUYH010001726.1, forward strand.
GTCTTTTTCCTTCGTCGCGATAATAACTTTTATTTTTATTTTTCCCTATTCACTATTGGCAACTTCAGGACAATTCGAAATGTTCCTATTGCCAGTATTACAATTTTCCAAATTACTACAATTCATCAGGAGTTCACCTACATAACTTTCATAATAGGAAATGTATCAGCAAAATGGATTATAACACTATGATTCAAATTTTATTCTGTAATACCAAGTACCTCACATTGATTTTTTTTTTTTTTCATTTCCAATTTTTTATGTTGCAATACACGCTCGTAAAATTGTATTTTTGCAAGATCCTCTTCCAAGACGTATTCATACGTTCATTTTAGACATATCCAATTTTTTTTTATCATTACAATCCTTTCCTATAATAAATCGAATAAAATAAAATCAATTAACAATTGCAATGCCAAAAAATTATCATCAGATTAATTAAAAAAAAAAAGCAAAAATATATTTCTTTATCGCACACATGTAATTCATATCTGCACGATCGATACTAAATCCAATCTTTTTCACCTATTATTATAATCATGATTATTTTGCATTTTTACTCATTTGAAGTGTAGTGTAACACTCAATGCTGCGTTGTGAGAGGAAAATAAATTCTATTGCACAAACATATAACGATCCCTCGTTAAAATCGTTTATCCATGGATATACCTACATACATGTATATATATATATATATATATGGTAATGCACGTAAACGCAGGTAAAGGAGGAATGAGACGATATGACATCACACTCGACGTCTGGGACAAGGGAGAAGAAAAAAAAAATTGTCACATTCCGGATCATTTTCCATGAAAGAGACTTTTACGCTTTTGCAATATAGATGTTGTAACAGCGTCAGTCGACTTTTCGTCTTTCGCAGATCATCCCACAGGCTTTTTCCAATTAAATAAAAGCCCTTCAGTAATAGAGGAAATATATAGTATATGCACATAAAACATTTACAAGACGAGCCATGGTTATAATAAAGATGAACGCGACTCTGTCTGGTTGCATTGTATGCTTGAAAGAATAAACTTCTAAAGAATGTTCACTAAAGATATTTATGTGAATCTTCAATCCTTCATCGTATGACTCTGACAAAAAATAGTTTTATAGCATTTTATCAATGCAATCGTCGAGAATCTGTTTCACATTGTTGCAAGAATAAAGTACGCATGTTTATTATTATACGTTTATGAATCAATATGTTAGTTCATTTAGGGGAAAAAGACGAAATAAATTTTTTTTTTTAATTGAACAAGCATTGAGTTGGTGCTTAATGAATTGGAAGTGACACATGTTTTTTGTCAGCTCACATTCAACACCATAATATAATCATAGCGACTTTGGAGTGTAATTCAATCACTCTATATACATATTAACGAGCTTATGTGCGCGTAAAAACCCTGAAGTATGAGAAAATATGTGAAAAAAAATAAGAGATACCGTACAAAGTCATGTTGAGGTCCCCCCCATCAAAACAAGCTCCAGTTACCTGGAATAAATGAAATTGATATCTGTGACATCCCACAGACACACTGTAGAACGAAAATTTGGTAAAAAACGATGAAGCAGTTGTTTAATGAAAAAAAAAATCGATTTTTTATTTATTTACTGTCATGTACTTAAAACTTTGACAAATCTCGACAATTTTCGGAGATTACTGATAATTTGAAAGAAGTGAAATTGCGATATTTTCAGGATGGCAAACGACAGATTTTTTCCGAAAAAATGAATGAGAAAAAAAAACTAAATTGTATTTAGTGTATTTAATAAAAACGACATTAAACGAGTGTTAAGATCCAACTTAAAGTTTGGTCGGAAACAGCATTTATAGTATTTTTGAATGATATAAACGACATACTAACGCAATGAAATCAACCGGACGAGTCTACTACATACATGTTGATTTTTTTTATAATTATATATTTACTGGCATTCCCTTTTCAATGCAGTCCACAGTGTAATATACACTGTAATAGTATAAAAATATGTAAATATTATTGCACAATGCAATGCCAAGGTATTGATATTTATTCCTTACATAATCGCATGGACTCGTAACGTGTATGGTAGGTGGAAAAAAAAAATGTATGCATTCACATTCATTTCCATGCTCTCTCCCGCCTTTACCACCTCGCTCCCACCATATTACCGTCGCGGACTAATCATGGTAAAAGCCGCGCGCTCGCGACTCTCTATATATGTCCCTAGTAGGTACAACCTCCTTGCCTTACTTAATGGAAATATGAGAGAGTTGCTAGTTTATTTTTATTTTTTTATTTTTTTGTCGGTGCGAGAAAAAGCACACGAAAGAGTATTATGCTACCAGCAGCCCCCAAGCCTTCTCCCTCTACGGATATGTGCGCATACACTTTTACGATCGACCAGACAATTTCACTAATCGAAAAGAAAAAAGTTATAACAGTAATAAAATGAAAACAAAATAAAAAAAGAAAGAACCACCTTTCGTATACGAGTTTTTCAAACACGAAAAAGCTTCCAAATGATTATGTGTTCACATTTACCATTTATTCATTGAAATTGAATATGAACATGAAGAATAAATTACTGTTTATTTTAATGGAAATATTAATTAAACAAAATGAAATGTCGAAAAAATTAATAAAAAATTTTCATAGTGTAAAATAGATGGATTATGCCGTGACTGAGGAAAAAGTTTTTACAGTAATTCAATGATTCTCGCTGTGAAAGCACGAGCCTTTAAAGCCTATGCAGATTCTGTTAACTATATACATATACTTTTTACTACGGCCTTTCTCTAGTATAGGTGAGGTGCACTTTCGGGGTGGCAGCAGCAGCCACACCGAACCCATACCTACCATAAGTAGCGACTGTACTTGAAAATTCAAGTACGTTGCCGAGACGTGCGCCACACGGAGATGAGGATGTCGTGCTCTCACTCTCAAACTCCCACTCAAATTGTGTTCATCGTCGTCGTTGAAAGGGATTTCAACGATGAAAAACTCAAGAATACCATGAATATTCTAATGCGCTTAAAAAATCCAGTACAATTTACAGAATATCACCAAAATATACCATCATTATTTAATTCAATGTTTTGTTCTCAATTAAATAGAAAATACATACATAAATATATCGAAAGAGAAATAAATTTTTAAATACGTATTTGTTATATGAAAATAATTTCTAGTTTTATTTATGCCTTTTATATGATTCAATTGATTGTAATTCACCGGTTGTTATTGAGTCCAATACCCAATTTTCTTTAATACCTTCACGTCCAACTATTATCCTCGATTTTTTTTGCTCTTCAATAATTAATCCACCAGCTGTTTTTATTAATTCTTTAAGAATTTCAGGCGGTGGTGTCGTATTGTTTTGTACATGAATTAAACCACATGTAGCAAATAAATCTGGTACGTATGAGCTACCGAATATTTCCCTATCTCTCCGGTTTTCCTGCAACAATTATAAATAACAATTTTATAAAATGATTGATGTTTTATTTTCAAATGGTTTTGCAATGAGAGAGAAGAAAATGTAGAACACACCGCTACTGCCTTTGAAAAATGATCTATCTCGTATTTCTCCGCTGATAACCATTTTCCAGCATCAATTGATTTTTTTATCCAATCAAATTTAACTAGCCAGCAGCCTCTAATTATTCCTCGCAATAAATTTATAGTTCGCACTCCAGTCGTGACAACGTGAGTAGTCTTTCGCGTTACTGACGATTCCATTGTCGCACCACTCAGTGTCTTTACCGCATCTTTCACTATATTCTTATCACTGTAAATAAAAAATATTCCTTCAGTGTAACCTCAAATAATTAATATACATAACAAAGACAAAAAAAAACACTCACCCATTGCACAATCCAGTTGAGACAATAGTAATCCTTCGGTTACCGTAATTTCGCTTTGTCGGAATTCGTTTTTTCGTCATAAAAACATTTGAACGCCGACTTGCTTGCGGATCTGCATCAAAAGATCTGTCATGAATTCCATTTACAGCATTTAACAGATTCGTTTTTAATTGTTTTTTCACAACAATTTTTTTACTCTTCACTGGACGTTTTTTTTTCCGACTCCTTTTGAAGTCACGAATTTTTTCTGAATCTTGCGAACTTGTGCTTGATGTCACGACAATTTGAGACAGTAGATGACGTTGAGATTTTCCCAGTGTCGGCTGTGTATTAATTATTCTCCCTGCGACATTTCTCATAATCCGCCGTCGTTTCAATCGTTTTAATTTCGCTACTTGTGGCGTACACACATCATTTGATAATGGACTGAACGATGCTGGCCCTGAGCTGTCATGGTGTGTAAATAATTTTTTTTTATTTATCAGTTGCTTCGTGGTGGTGTTGTTTTGAGTTTTCACATCATTATTTGTTTCATTCATTTGACTCAATTCGTCATCTGACGACTCTTGAATTATAATCGGCGCTTGATTACCATAATTATTCAATCGAAAAGGTGTACTGTCCAAAACAACTGTTTTCTCCAATTCCACTCTATTAATCGCCGAATTTCTATCAGAAAATAAAACAATATCAAGTATTAATATCACTAGCAATCAGTAATAATATAAAATAATAAATTAATAAAAACAAATACTTACGATTGGCCCGGTTCACTTGTAAATTTAGGTACATTTGTACGTTGTGATTTGGTTTTTTCTCCTATAGAATTAAATTTCGCCTGCGTTCTCAACATCATTGATCGAGTTATGGGCAATGGGGTACCCTCCACAATACCCGGACTCTTGTCGCACTTGTTTTGTATCACAGTGACACGCTCCTCTTGACTACTTTTTTGCGAAATATTTCTTAGCCGCTGCATTAGCGATACATCATCCTCAAAATTCTCACAATCGGTCAACAGATCAACTACCGCAAAGTTACTCACATTTCCATTAGTACTATCTGGTTTCATTTCAATATTTTTTTGATAGGACACTTTATCATGACTTCTGCTATTTAATTTTCCATCATTATTGGATTGTTTGTCCAATGATGTGTTCACACGCATTGAGTAATTTTGTTTTAGACAATCACTACTAGTTACATCTTCAATTAAATTTGATAAACTATCACTAGTTGAGCCAGCTTCTGATGTCATGACACAGTTGGCAGACGGACAAATTTTTGTCCGTTCAATTTCTGGAAGCCTTTTACTTTGTTTTGATGACGATTCATTCAAGATACAATTTCCCTGAACGTTCGTTAATTCCATGGGAACTTCTTGAAGAGTTTTACTTTTATCTGCATACCTAAATCCATCGATTCTATCGAGTTTTATATTACATGATCGTATATTTATTACAGAAGGCCTTCCCTTATTCATTAGAGGTGTATTCTCATGAATAACTTTAACTTCGAAATTAGGCACCGATGCTTCAGGTGTATTGAAACCTTTAACAGAATTATCAATAATTTTTTTCACATTACACGACTCGAGATCGTCGTGACATTTCTCTATGAAAGTTGAACAAATAATTGGACTGCCAATATTTGTTATTTCATTTATCGAATCGTTAATAATTCTATGTGAATTTGATGCAGCAAAACTATTAAAACGTTCACGCATTGTTGATGAACGTGTTTTCCTTGGCGACAATTTATTTATCTTATAATTTTGACAGCTCCGTAAAATTGGGCTACCGTGATTTAATTTACATCGATCGTTAGGTGGCACTGATTGGTTTTCCATCACTTTCGTTGTCATTTGACAGAATTCATTCTGTTTATCAAACAATTCTTTCGTTTTATTCAATATTGCATCACGTAAACGTGCACAATTTCTACTTAAAGCTTCATCCTTATCGCTAATATTAGCCAATACTCGACTAATATCATCTTTCATTGTTGTTGTATTTTGAGTTTTTTTATTATCATGATTTTTATCAACTGTATTTGGTGAACTATCAGTGTTTTCCGTGTCTGATAAATCAAATGTATAACTTAAATTAACTTGCAATGAGCTTCGTCGTGTCTTATTATCACTTTTATTGCTATTTTGATTGGTTTCATGTTTTTGACTACCTCTTCGAGACATTTCGTGTACAAATTATTAATGATTTACTTTAAAATTATCACAGTTTAAGGTAAACATAACCTCCAATTACTTCAAGAAGAAATAGTATGTTTGAACTGTTTACGTATTCGGCCATGGTTGTTTCAATGGCGAATGGAGAGTTCGAGAGTATTCGGGTCAACTCGTGAATGTGACCGTCAGTAAAATACATTCAGACGCTCTCCACCAATTGGCAAGCATCTATTGAATCGTGACAAATATAATATTAATTCGAATCATCACTAATTTTTGTGTCCTCATTAGGACTAAATGATGATAGATCAAAATCGCCAGTTCGCATTAGCAATCTTCTGTATCCAGAACTTCGTCTCTTTTTCTGTCTGTCTTCGGCCATTGAAATTTCATTTATTCGCTCAAGCTGTCTCAAGCGTTCATCAACAATCGTAGAAAATCGATTGAATAGTTCTGTATTTGGTAATATTAAACGATTGAAATGACGCTGATCAAAGCGAAGTAATTCACATGTCTCCACTGCAATAGCCAAAATTTTTCTGCGATGATCTCGTTGCATAATACTTATTTCACCAAAATGATTTCCATCTTCCAAATGGACAATCTGATATTATTCAGCATTAAATTAATTTAATGAATAATATATTAATATATACATAAATAGAAAATTATATAGATTCATATGCTTTGTTTGTTATTTTCGCTTTTTTTTTTTCTTTCTCTTACTTCTTTACCCATAGGATTGATAATTGCCACTGTTCCACTAACTATAAAATACATGCAGTTGCCAGCATCACCAGATTTGTAAATCACATCATCCTTAAGATAAATAATCGATTTAACGACAGCTGAAATATGAAAAGAGAAAAGAAAAAAAAACGAGAAAAATACGAATAAATTTATTAAATGGCATTACTCATAATATTAGTGACGAGGCTCCTTGGTAAATTTTGAAAAATAGTTGCAGTTTGCAATAATCCACGATTTGATAGTATATTTATCTCTTGCTTCAAATTATCTGAAATATTTTCATTCAATCATGGTGAAAATATTCATATATACATAATTATATTTTTCAGTTTGTAAACATTGCACTATGTACTGGGAAGTGTAGCGACGATAATATTCTCCTTGAAATAACTGCCTTGAAATCGATATTCATAATATGCCAAGAGTTTTTGTCCAAGACGTGGCGGAAGATTTTTTTCATGAATATATTCATTAACACGTCGCATTAGCTCCTGATATTTCAATTCAGGCTCAGCCGCAGATTCAACTACCTGCAATACAACAACTATCGACAATTTAATATGTTATCAATCAATTATTGTTCATCATCAATACAAAATACCTATTAAATAAATCATGTAACCGGTGCCAAATAGCAGGAGAATGCAACGAATCCACTTGTCAGCTTGTGAAATTTCACGGAATTCAATAAAACTTGAGCCAACCAAATTGGAAATGCCCATATGCAAACTCATAATATATATTCGCACTGAATCTTCTTTGTAAATATTATTTTGTATCACATAAGCATCAGACTCCTCACTTGATATTCGTGTCGCATGAATAACAAGAAATGGATATCCCCAACTGAGACAAGCGCTCCAATGAAAAATCAACAAAGTCAATAATGAAAGCCATATTATAATATCAGCAACACTCGTAAAACCACAAGCCTGTAAAATATAAATATTTCATAACTGAAGGAACGTCATCACTTTACAATCTCATACATTGGACTAACAGTATGTATTTGTTTCATATAATGTCGCAATGTTGACAGTCGAATGATTTTCAATAAGGGTATCAACTCAGCGATGAGAGCTATAAAATTGACATCCGAACCCGATAATGTAACTTCGCTTAGATGTGTAAATCCACCGTACGGTATGGATGTAATCACATCAATCACAAAATACGTTTGTGTGTAATGTCTGTGAAAAGAATTTTCATCCTTATATACTTATTACATTTAATTTTGCAATTTTATGCGAATTACAATGTGTATTTGTACCGGGCAATTAACGATGGATCGAGAATAATTCCACTGCCATCCACTGAAATGTAGCCGGTGATGAAATTCATCACAACATCCAACATACAAGTGATATATGCAGCAATAATTAAATGAAACGAATACTCTACGTTTCTGCCGCAAATTGTGTGAAATATTTTGACGTATGGGACAGCAATGAAGAAATAAATGAAAACTATTGTCATCAAATTATCCCAAAAAAATCTTTTATACAGGATAACAAAGATAATCATTTATACGATTGTTGTGATTTATAATTTACAATGAAAATTCATGACATAAAACAGAGGAAAAAAAGTAATTACCTTAATTGACTGCAAGGATGAATAACCCACCAATGAGTTCTGCTTTGATGTCTCTTCTTTTCAAATGTAATCGCCGCTTGACTCCTCAAATAATATTTAGCATACGGATGTCGTTCAGATGCAATTATAAGCTTTCGAAATTCGCGTTTCAAACGTGTCAATATTTTTGCATTTGGCGGCAATCGCGCTAAAGTACTTCCCGATGTCTTTCGCAATTGACAAACATGCTTTCCAATATCTCTTTTAGTTACTTTGAGGTTAACCATATTTTTTTTCGCTTCTTCTTCTACACAATTGTCTCCAATTATATAATAGGTATTCAATTATATTTGTAAGTGATGATTGTACAACAATTTGTAAATCAACGTACAATATTTTATTTTTATTATTAATAAATAATATGCAAATACTAAAACGCTGTCATATAAAATAATATATTCACTATTTTCTATTATGTATTTATATATATATATATATATGTTATTAAGTGTATTTTGAAAGATAAGGCGAATTTGCTTAGAATCACAATTGTACACACATTAATCTTGATCATATATCTACAATTTGCCGGTAGTCTTTTATTTTTTATTTCGTCTTTTCTTTCGTTTTGTATCTATCAATTTTTTGCCCTATCAATACAAGATAAAAACGATTTGATTGAATTGATTTATCATATGACTGCAAAAAAAAAAGAATAAAACAGTAACGATGGAATTTTTGTGCCTTCTCCTTAATGAGAAAAAAATACGAGCATAAAAACATACCTTACTGTAAATAGTAAAACCGAATTTTATTCATAATTTTTTTTTTTTTTCCTACTCTTTTTTTGACTGAAGATGTGCGTTAATTTTTAATCCAAGTTACAATTAGATACGAGTCGATTGATATGTTGATATAACAGCACACATATTTACAGGGACGTAGCACTCTTTTCAGCTTCTTCATCAGTGTTTAAATGACTATCGTTGGCGTGAAGCTCATTATTATTATTGTTTTGTGAATTATGTCTTCTAGGCTTTGGAATTGGATTAATATCCATTTCTGTTATAGTAAATTCTGGCTTTTGTTTGATTGGCTCAGTAATATGAAGTTCAATAACTTTCACTGGCTTCTCTGTTGTTACATTGATTGTCGTTGATTTGTTGGATGTGGGCGATTCGCTTAAACGTACAATTTTTATATCATTTTGTTCTCGTGGCAATTCTTTCATTTCAATTTTAACCCGATTATTTTTATTATTTCTTGTCAAATCTTTAAAAAAATTTCGACGATTCTCCTGCAAACTTCGCCTCGATGCGCTCCGTTGTAACATAGCATTATCATTGATATTATCATCATTATAACTGAGCGAACATGTACGACTTCGTACTTTATTCGTTTCCAAAAGTTTGATTTGTCGCTCAATTTTTTCAATCTCTTCTTTAACACAAAAACTTTCACTACTCGATAAATTTCCCAATAACTCTTTTTTCCTTATCACAACACTCTCGTCAATATCCTCAATTGAATCCACATCTTTGACTATTTCCACACACTCACCAATCTCCCTTTTTAATTCTATCTTTAATGGTGTATCGCAACTCAATGAATTATTTGCATTATCATCAACAATATCGCGGTCAATTGCGTCATTCACAATTATAACTTCAGTATCAATTTCATTGGAATCATTAACGAGATTACTTTTTGATGGCGAATTCTCTCTTTCACTTTTCCGTTCATCCGACGATAACGTTAAATTATTATTCGTCATTGACAATGTTGAATTATTGTCCAAACTGTTATTTTGTTTTGTCATTTCATCAATCTCCTCCGCCACTTTTACAATATCAATTGACACGACATCTTTACGGTTATCAATTGCATCATTATCAGTATGAATATTATTCTCCTGCTAAAAATAAATATGAATTAATATATATAAAATTATATGTGGATAAAGATAATAAAAATAATTGAATTGAAGAAAATTAATACTTTGGTGTCTTGGAGAGTTTTCTCAACACTCGTATCAATCGGTGGTTGTGGTGCTCTTCGTTTTTTTCTACCAGAATGATAAACACTCGCCATTGATAGACAACTGTTAATTGATAAATTGGATGTTTGCATGGGATTACGATTAAATCTTTTGAAAGTATAATCATCCGGTATATTTTCATTTTCATCTATCATTGTGTCATTATTTTTCATTGACGAATTGTGTTTGTGAGTGTCGAGTGGCGCGTGTAATTTCTGTGATGAACGTACGCCACTGCGCTTTGGCGGAACAGGCGTACCATAATTATTATCAATATCTTCATCATCATCATCATCATCAGTAGTTTTAATGTGATAATCATCCTGATAATTCAATGGGGGAATTTCATCAGTAGATTTTGGACTGACTTGTCCAAATCTTCGAGCGGGCGGCTTGGGTGTAAGATCGCCCATAATAGAAGCAGTTGTTTCCTGTGGGCAACCGTCGTATATTCGTTTAGGATCGCCATTCACAGTGAGACTTGAATTATACCTCGACGAATTATCCAATGTATATTTTCTCCTTCTTGCCAATGTCGACAGCGCTTGATCGAATTCTTGTTGATCTGTTGACAAACGTGACGTGGCTGTTTCGGGATTGCAACTTGTGTTTCTGTATGTCGATGAAACTATACATAAAAAAAAGTGGGGGAAAAAAAAAAATAAATAAATAAATAAAAAACGAATATCAGTGGCAATCATTTTGTATTGTCATTTAAATCTACTGAATAAAATCAACTAAATAACAACATACCTGTTGTAATTGTTGGCTTTCTCTCGCCACCGTTGCTATCTTTTCGTTTACCAAAAATCCCATTCCTAAATGAAAAACAAAAAAAAAATAATTAAATAAAATATAAAACATGGACAAAAAAGAGAAATAGTCAAATATACAATAAATAGTTATACCATGTGGATTTAATAGAAAAGCTGTTTGATCTTTTTTTCCGGCTCTTTCCAAAAGTCCAAAATTTGTGTTTATGCTCTTTTGTCACGCTCGTCTCGCAATTAACCGGTACATACGGTTTTCTCAATTCAACTTGTTCCAATTCATCATCCTTGAATGGATTCAAATCCTCTGGATATTCATATATTGAATCACTGGGACGTCTCAACGGTTTCAATGATTGTGACATGATGACACTTTTTGGGCTCTGATCTATTATTATATTTAAATATTGTTTCTCCTATTGTTTGGTGGTGTTTATCGCTTTGAGAGTACACGTTCACGTGGTCGTTTCACACTATAAAGATCCGTGCAGATCCGTGTCACGTTCACCCACGATTACGTCTCATCTTGTTGGGTTTATATATATATATATTCATGGAATTGTATATATATGTGTGTGTGTGTGTGTGTGTACTCTGGCGTCGCGCGACGGCCCCCTGGCACGATTTTTCTCTCGTGCTCTTTGAGCACAAACACACGCCTTTGCTCCACCCCGATTTCTCTGTAAAGTAAAATCGTCTTGCTTTCATCATACATTTATTATAAACAATTACTATATCTGTCGACAATGAACAATTTGAATTGGTAATTTCATATTCAACAAATGGAATATTGTTGAATATGTAGAAAAAAAATAAAAATAAAAATTTATCTCAAGGCGCAATTAGTTAGGTAATTTGTATATTTCAACAATTACTATTATTTACCGATGATGTAGACGATATATAAAAATTTTTGTGTCACACAAATGCATATATAATTTTATGGCGCTGCATTCGATCAATAATACCATGTACACGATTGAAAAGAATAAAACTGCAACTTTTAATATATCAATTTGAGGTTAATTGATTTTAATAAATCGTTTATTAATTTGTGATTAATAGGACACTGATAATACGCTTATACAAAATACGTGTGTGTATCTATGCATATGTAGAAAATAAAATTGTTTTTGATGTGCGTCATTGAAGTTTTACATCGCTGTACGCCATGCAATGCAATTAATGAAATTTAATTATTTCACTTACACCAAAAAATTCAATACAAATATGTATATATAATTAAATTGAATTATTCCTAGCTATATTTTTTTTCTTTTTTGTATACGTGTAGTTTATTCAATGATAGAAATAATTTTTTCGTTTGAATTTGTACGCTACAAATATATATTTTCAATAGAGCGAATTTATAACTGCGTCTATAATAAGAATTATCGATTCAACACAGATCGGAATACATAAACTTTTGGCTTATATGTATATACCATGTATATACCGATATTATTACAATCGCATTCACAGCGAGTTCAACTTGGTGTTGATAATGATAAGCAATGCCTATATGTACAATGATTAGTTTATCGACAAATGAAATCGTTAAAATTGTCGTCTTAGTTATACTGGCGATGTAGATGAATTGTCTCCATGTTTTACATTATAACTCAAAGAAAATATATACGCACGCACATCTATACTTAAATTGGTTTTATTATTTCCCTTTGTATTAATTGCATAATAAACGAATTTTATCTAATCGCGTTATTCGATGAAGTTAATGTAGTTGAAGAAAGAGCCAACTGTCATGTTTCATTACTGAATTTTATACTTAAATAAAATAATAATCATTATTATTACTTCTATTGAGATAATATATTACAAAAAAAAAAAAAAAAAAAAAGAAATTGCATTTACATAAACTGCATCAACATCCGATGTACATTCACTTTCATTTATTTTTTCTGTTTTCTCATTTACGAATAAATATGTAGCATTATATGTCAAAGATTAACTGATCAAAGTCCGATTGATGATGATTTCTCATCACCAACAACACTGATGTAAAACTGTGATTACTAAACTGCTAGATATATTGTTATTGTGTGATGTGTTCATCATTAAATATATTATAGATGTGAATTGAGAAATGGAACGTGAAATTCATCGGATTATAAATTCTTCAGGTGTTTGACATGAATTAACTGTATGGATAAATTACAATGACAATGAAAAATATAAAAAAAAAACTGTTAATTGTTAAGCGATAAAGAATTCAGTGGATAAACCGACAAAAAGATAATACCTCGTCTTTCTCAAGAATAATCGCGACTTGGTGCGACATCATTGTTACTCGCATACCGTTTAACCTACTCGACTTGCTACAAACTCTTACGTAACAGCCGTCAAGAGAGTAGATATAGATAGATTATATATATGTATATATTTACACACACGTATATTCTATACATATATATATATTTATAGTACAAGTGTCCATGAAGGTGTCAGATCAGTAGCCTCAAGTACACGTAAATTTTTGACAATTCATATAAATCGTATTGAATATTATCACGACCATGAAAAACGATATTTCTTTTTATTTCCCAAGATTAACTTTATATATATCTGCTGTTCGTTTAATATTCTTATGAGTATTGTCTTTGAAATACATAAACCGATTAGCACCTTAGTGATAAGTCCCCTTTTCAATTTTTTTTTTTTTAATTTATCGGCTACCATTAACATGTATAATATAAATAGAAGATATTGTACTTTTTACTACTATTTACCCGAAATAAAAATTTTGTAGTATTCCAATAGCAATATCTAGAAGTGATGGAACATTCCAGTACACTTTTCCAAACTACCACAAATATATTAACCAGAGCATATTTAAAAATACAAATTTATTTAAAATGATAAATTTCCCGATTTTTATTCACACAATAAATTCACATTTGTGTACTCATTTTTATCCGTCAAGTATATTTCACTCGGTTAAATATCGATCAAGATGTCCGCATTTCCATTACGTTTTTTCCTTTCTTTTTATTTTTATTTTTTTTTTTTTACTTATTTTTATTTGTTTCGTTTTATTTTAATTTCTTTCTTTTTTGTTTTCTCGCTCGTTTTATTGCGGCACTGAGCAAAAGAGAAAGAGACAAAGTTAGAGCGCCTGTTACGGTTGTGTATGAGCCGGCGAACTCAGGCAAACTGTCGTCTGTCGACTAAACGAGTAGTAGTAAGTATGTATCGTGACGAAGGAAGATCGTGTGGCATGGCCATGCTATACTGAACGCCCGACCAAGTCAGACTTGTGTATGCCTTATTTATCACGACACTCATATTTATTCACAGTCCATTTTACACGATTAATTATATACCGATATTATACTCAAAGATATTCGCAATCATCCATATCAACGTCGCTATTTTTAAATATTTATTCAATGAAAATATATAATAAAACGAAAAATATTTATTCACATTTATGCTGGATATAACGGGAATAGTTTTTGCACTTTTATTAATACAACACCTCGAAAAATGTTCGATGATTTGTTACATCGCAATACGCAAAAGCAGAAAGAGAAAAAAATTGCAATGACATTGCATGTTTTTGTGAATTTTTTTAAATTCAATATTGAAAAAGTAGTTTGGCAAATATACATATACAGTTGACTGAATAAAAACTCATCGGTACATTTATAAATGCGGTTGTATGGTTATTGTAATTCAACCGCGCTTTACCAAGCATATATATATATATATATATATATATATTTATTCCGCTAGCGCAAAGTGTTCTAATTCCACGCTAACAACTGTAATTCCTGTGTATCCAAAATGACATGGACATATAGAGTACGAGATATGTATATTAAATAACCGTGTACGTATTGTATTACTGCAACGAATGACAAAATACAATTTTATATTTTTTTATTTTTCATATTATTGATATCGGCTATTAATCATTATATTTTGTTTATTCCTTCCCGGAAATAAATAAAATTAATCAATCAACATCAATTGCACCAGTGTCAATGAGAAAAATTTATGATAAAAATTCTCATATTAATTTTTACCGAAAAAATGAAAAAAAAGAAAAGTGAGAAATGGCTGAGGGATCTTTATGATAAAGATCGTCATCGTCATCCACTGAATTTGTGGGTCCAATTTACATTGGTATATTTCATGCGTCATTAATTCATTAAAACACAATATGTCTATACAATTACACTCTATTCAAATAGATTGCATTGACTATTTTTTATTCTACATGTATTAGGTGTGAATAAAAAAAAAAGAACACTCTACATTCAAAATTCACTTTCTCTTTATCTCAAACTCTGCAATATGATAGACGCTGTACTGATAAAGTGCTGTAAAATAGTTATGCAATACATCCGGATGAAATTGAAACCATTTTGCATATGGTATGAATATATGTGCCACACAAACGTACGTATTATAATCGTCCCGTATGTTAATTTAAGTACAGGAAGATCCGTTTGTTGAGTTACTTTATTGAAATTTACCGCGGCACACGTAGCGCCGTCTGTATTACTTTATGAAAAATTATTTTATATATATACACACACACACACACGAACATATGACACTCGGATACAAACGGAAGTTCAATGAAAGAGGTTATGTTTCGAATGGATGACGGACGTATATATTTATATACATGAATATATATATATATATATATA